>JAUPMG010067429.1:0-13299 GCA_031762675.1 Pachysandra terminalis
TATGAATCATAATGATGCTTCTTTGTATTCTTATTGTATTTTTTTGGATGTTTGTTCATTGTTGCATTAGTAGGGTATGTATGAATTATTCTTATGGGTATTTGGTCAACACCGGTGAGGAATGAGGATGAGTACCAGAGGTATGTGTGTGAGCTTATGGATTGGTATCATAACAATATGTCTTGGGATCAGTGTTGTAACTACATGGGCCAGATACACTGGTCATTCTGGAGATGGTGATGGAGACTTCGAGCTAGGTCGACACTCTGTGTATGTGATACTTATTGTTGTTATAGATCTTATTATGCACTTAGATATTGGCTTTTTAGATGGTTCAATGTTGTTTTTATAACATTTGGTTGTATTTTGACTTTGCATGGATGGTAGTCCACATTCCATATAGCAATTCTTATTGATAGGATGACATCACGTGTGTTACTTAGATCCCTAAATGTATGTTCATCACTATGCATAGTTATTTATTCTTATATTTTGAGTTATTTGCATGTGTTTATGTATTTTTAAGAAGTCCCTGAAGTTTCATCAAAAAATTCTAAGTTTTTCCTAAATTTCCCCCATTTCTCTATCTAGCGAAATATTATACTAAAACGAAAATATCTCCCAATATTTCGGTAAAATTTCACTCGGGTCCCGATGGCGAAATTTCCGGTGAAAGTGGCATTTAAAACATTGCATAGACAACATATATACATATATGTATAATTGTTTATATATATGGCAAAAAGGTTTCTTGTTTGTCTTGCTAGGTTTAATTTCCTGTCAATGCATGGGTTTTTATGTCACATGGTGTGATGTCATCACCAATTCAGACTGTCCACTTGACAAGGGAGTTTTACATAAGGCATATGGACAACACTTCCACCCACATAAGCCCCATTAGTAACTACAGGGAAGATTTCTCATTGCAGTAGAAGGTGCCAATTGTTTTAAGTTTTCTAGAAGAAAGAAGTTTAATTAAGATTTAAGGAGATGGATGGAGTGGGTTATATGTATCTACAGCTGAGTTAGTTACGTTAAGAGCACTTTGTTGAGTTTCCTTATATATTACCTTTCCTTGTTCAAGGTCCCAACATCAGTTGCAAGCAAGATTGCAAGATTGAAAGAGACTTCTTATGGGATGGGAAGGCTTTCAAAAAGAAATTTCACCTTTTGATGTGGGATTGGGTTTGTAAACCAAAAAACATGAGTGAACTGGACTTTGAAAAGTGAGGGATGAGAATAAAGGCTTGTTAGGGAAAGTGGTTGTGGAGACATAATAAAGAAAAATCAGCTTTATAGAGAAGAGTTAGTGTCAGTATAAATCTAGGAGATAGATTGGGATTCTAAGGAAGTGTCTATCTTGGACCAACTATCCATAAGGGGAGCCGGAGGATGTTGACAACATTGTTGCACATAGTATTAGAGCCTGATGGCCTAAGTAGAGAGGCACTTCTAGAGTGTTATATGATCAACATATTCGACTCACGATCAAAGGCAAATTTTATAAGACAACTATTAGTCCAGTTATGATGTTTGAAGGAAAATGTTTGGCAACAAGGAACCAACATATTCATAAGACCAGTATTGTCGAGACGTGGATTTTTAAATGGATATGTGGGAAAATTAAGAAATATAGGTTGCATTTGAAACCTTGGATTTTGGACAAGAAGAAAAGAAGAAAACAAAAGAGACCCGCGTTTCTTTTAAGTTTTTGGTTAAGATGTGAAATATAGAGTAAGAAAATTATTTTTCAGTGAATTCCGACATATTTCTGGTGGGTTCTCAACTTCTCATATATTTCGAAAAGGTTGATTGGATGCTAAGGAAAGATAAGAAATGTTTTGAGTTGAGTTGCAGTATTCCTCTTTTTTTGTCCTTTTCTTTCAAAATCTCTACTTTTTGAGGTGAAAGTTTTTGATCTCCAAAGAGAAAAAAATCTACTTATTTTCTTTCCAAATCTCTATCCCCAACTCTTTCTCTCTTTGACCAAACAGGAGAAGGCCCTTTTCCAGCATTTTCTTTTCTTTTCTCTCAAAATCCAAGGTTCCAAACACAACTAAAAGGTGATGAACAAAGATATTGGAGAGTGACTCAGAGTGCCTAAATAGAGATAAGATAAATGAGAGTAAGTTAAGATGGTTTGGTTATCTTAAAGGAAGACCTGGGGTGGGACCTGTTAGAATGTGCAAAGGACACCTAAAAAGATACAAAATCTCTGCATAAACAAGTGAAATTGTCAACTCAATGAATACCAGGATGGCTGAAAAAGTGATGAGAAGCGGTCAAAGATAGCAAAAGACTGGAGTTCGCCCAGCAACAACCTCATCCATCTTCCTTCTTTCTTACCTATCAAACTCCATAGTTATCGGCCCTACAGCTAACCAATTTCACTCCATAACCATATCCATTAAATCTTCCTCAACCTCACCCACCCAGAACTTCAATAGATCACTATCACAACTGCAATCATCATGTTCCTCATTGACCCATTTTACCACAACTGGTATTCAATTGCCCACTAACAACCAACAGTTTCATCTTCAACCATTGAACCCAACTCATAACCAGGCCAGCCATCCTCAATATCATCCAAACACCAACATCCTACACTATTAATCCTTTCAGCTTCATTATCCCAGCTTCAAACAACCACATAGAATTCTCAGCACCATTAAACAATCAACCCATTCTACAAATTCCAAACATCAATAGGAGGAGGAACGTAACAGAAGTCATGAGCAAAAAGGTATTCTCAATCGATGATAAAACCTTCGAGTTTGAGGAGACTGTAAAGCAAAAGATACATGAGATTTGTCTTATGGATAGAAGCAAGGGTTGTAACACCTCTGTTTTACTAAATGGAGATGGAGCAAGTTGGGACAGCAGAAGCCTGGTAGAGACAACCAACCATACTTCATCACATCCATTTTTCAGGAAGATGGTGTCTGGGAATTGGGTTCATATTGGTGAATTGACATCCAACACAGGAGGTGGATTCATCAGAATTTCTTTGTTTTGAGGATAAAGAACTACACGACTGTGCATCCTGGAGAGCAGAGACAGATGGGGGTGGCACACTTTCTCAAAAGTATTGTCGCATTGGTTCAAACCATCCATATCCCTAGTAGACACTCCAGCGACAAGACAGTAGGGTTTCAACATATTGAACTCCAACCAAGTCAATGCGAGGTTAAAGAATCTTGGACGTGTAATTAACATAGAAGAGAAGGAGAATAGCAAATGGGAGCATGTAATACTTGGAACCATCGAAATCCCTAGTGCGTTGCCAATCTTAAGGATGAAATAGGGCCAGAGATTGTGGCACGTTGTAGGGTACCAATGGACATAAGTTTATCAGATTTCGGACAGCAAAGCTGTTTTATTCGCCGCCTCACAAAGGTTCTTGTTTATCTCTGTGAAATGAGGATTTATTCCTTGTGATGGTTGTGGTGATGGATAGATGGTCAATGGTGAAGATCAAAACTCCTCTGCTCAAAAATAGCAATGAAGTGGGGCTGTATATCTGAGGCTTACCCCCGAACTTTAGGCACAATCAATGATCCCGGAAATTGGATGAACAACAAATGGCATTTGTCAATCATGCATCTCTTCAGTGTGTATTTTGGGTATTGCGCTTTTTGTATGTGCAAAGAAGAAGAGCAACACGGCATGTTAATTTTACTATAGTTTTAGTGGTATAAAATTCTTTTGCATTTCCCACTTGTTCCTGCTAAAAGAGAGTTGACGAGCCCATTGAATTCTTTTTGATCTATCAAATTTGAACTTCAGCCTTCCACGGCAATCAAGTTTGTTTCTTTTTTATTAGATAATTTTAAAGATGAACTCTTTAAAATCAATTTACACATATTCTTGAGTAAAACATAATTTTGTCTTTTAGAGCCAAGTCATTTAGACTACATTTTTATTTATTTTTTTTAATGTTTAAAATATAACCTGTAATAGGGTATGGCTTTGTAACTTTTGTGGAAATTTTTATTGTTTTTATGCTTATTAAGCTTTTATACATGCCATACAGATGGATTATATAAATACCTCACATCCAAATTTCATTGGTGGAAGCAAAGCTGTGGAGCTTGCAATGCAGCAGATGAGATCTTCAAAGTCATCTGCCAACACTTTGGTGAAGCCAAAAGTATAGTTCATAATCATAACTGCCGTCATTACTGTGGTTTCATATGAGCACCAAATGTCTGATAGGAGATTTGTTATCCTCTACAATTGTGAAACTTTCTGTCTGGTTAAGGATGGTGTGTTGGACATGGACAAATTAACCACGTCAGAGAAGGGCCAAAAATCTCGAGCAATGTTTGCTAAATCTGTTGCAAACGGAGTTCCGTTCGACCAGGCATGTTTTCCCAACCTTGTGTCTTTTATTTTATTTGATTCCGCATTTCAATATAGTATATGTATCCAATACGATTAGTTCATCTGGGCAGAGTGGATGATTGGTGCTCGCTTGGTTATTTTTATTTCATTTTGTTATATTTTTTCTCAGAATGATTGGCTTGGAAACTGTCATCTTACCTTGAACAGAGAATATCAGATTGCAATCAATTTGTTTTTCAATCCATAGCAACCTCCTTTAAGAATTTAATGAGGAAACTAAGAAACTCTCAGTGGATTATATTATCATCATATCATTGCGAAGAGAAGCAAAGTCGTTTCCTGGATTCCTTTTTTTTTTTTAGTTTCTCTTCATGCATGAATGATTTTCCAAGACGAACTCTTTAAATTATTAATCGAAACGAATACCCATTCTCTGTTTCAAGAACGTTTTTCTCAGGATTATGACGTGCTATTTTAGATTAATCATCATAGAATTTTGCTTCGCCATGCCCATTTGCAAAGTAATTAGTTGCAAAGCTATTAGTTGCTCTGCGATGGTCAATACCTTCTAAGTTGTTAAAGCCCTATATCATCTAATTCATATATTCTACTTCAAACGTGAAGTCACGTGTTTGAGTTCAGCTTCCAATAGGGTGAGGCAAGCTAGTTTTACTTCTTCTGTTGTGTTAGCAAAAAGGAAGAGGGGGAGGGGGTAGAATCATGATCAAATGCTCTGATGTTAAAATCTTATGAGTCGATTCAATTTGACCCTAAATCGATGCAAATCAGTGAAAAAACCGGTTAATGTTTGAATCTTACGATTTATATGTTGAATCTTATGATTTGCGATTTAATTGTACGATTAATACGAGTCAAACTATTCGTTGCGCAACACACAAAAAAAAGTTATCTTTTTTTAACCAAAAACCTTTCCATTTTTTTGTTTAATCCTTCTCTATATGGAGTACAATAGTCTAAAACAATCAAATACGCATAATGAAACATAGTTTATTTATTTTTACAATAAAAAAAACCCTTTTCCTAGGAGATATCCCAAAAGCTAGACCCCAAACCCTATTTCTACTAAAGCTGTTATGAATCTTATGATTTATGATTCATAATTACGATTCGATTTTAAGTGGCGATTTTATTCGATCACGGTTTGATAACCTTGATCAAAAGGGAAAAGTAATGTTCCATTAAATTGCAGGATACTTGATTGTGGCTAATAATCCCATCCCATCCTATCTTTGGACTTGTCATAAGAAAGGTTAAAGGATTAACCAAGGATTTTTATTTTCTAAACATGATTGGCTAACAACTTAGTCGCCGCAACTACATCCGTGGTTTAAAATATCATATTGAGGTAGTGTATCGGTTGCTCCGAAAATGGATACTTATTGGGATAAGTATCGCATACACGTGATACGTTGTAAAAATCATGGGTACAGTGGATACACATGGAAAATGGTGGATAATTAAAACAAGACCCATGTAGATGCAATGATATGTATGATACATCCACAAACCACCTTGGAGAGCCACGCCATATTCAATATCTTTGCTGATGAATAATGAAAATTTATCTTCCCAGCTTTGGTGGGAAAAGAAACCGATCTGCAGGCTGTGGAGGATTAATGACAACAAAGGTAATGTGGCCATTGATTGAAAATCTTGATAGATCACAGGTATGGGATGATGTGCGGGAGGGTGGGCACATGTCGAGAAAACACGTGGCAAGTGAGGAGTGCGAGAACTTGTCTGTAGGAAAAAGTAGTGGAGCCCAGAGTTTTTTGGATGCAAATTTTAAAGCAATAGACAATAGTAGGCCTCATAAAGGTTTGACCAAATCGGATGGCGATAGGGAGGTCTGTAACGGAGACGGATTCTTTAGTCCAGAGATGGGCTCCTTGAGGGGAGATTGTATGATAAAAAAGAAAGGGAATTGCACGACAGAGATGTGATGGGTTTGGGCCTAGTAAAAGTAACAGAGTGCTGAAGAGCAGGACGATTTGGGCTCAAGTAACATGTGGCCTAAGTCGCTAAGGTTGGTGGAGCCTGAAACAACTTCATGAATCATGAAATCCACATGCAGAGCACACTTGAAGAAATAACAGTGATGTAGTGGGAGAGGGAGCTCTCAGGCGAGAAGAACGGCAGGCTTGAGAGCCTACCCGGCTGTGATCCATCGTGGTAGATGGCTGGGCAAAGTGATCAGGCGAATAGCAAGGTACATCTAAAAGAAGAAGAAGAGGAGGAAACGATAAGAAGTAAGGACGTTACTGGGGTCTATTTAAGGAGAAAAAACTCCCCATTGAAGCTGCAAATCAATCCGAGTCAAGTTTTTTTTGGAGAAAACAAAACTTTATTTTCTCTCCCCATCGATCATGTATTTTGTCCATTCTCTTAATCAGTGAAGGTTTTTCGGCCTGGAACATGTGATACAGAGGAAGTGTATTTGGGGTGGATTTCGGAGGCAGCATCTTCGAGTTGGGGAGAGGTAGGTCTGAATTCTGATTCAGAAGTAGAAGTTGTGTGCGTTATGAAGGAGGCCATCGATGCTAAATATTCAATGGCAGAGAATGAAAATGCGTTTCTCAGTCATAGCAGGCTTAGGCTTGTCAAGGGAGAGGTAGAATTACTATGGCAACAAAAGAGGGTGGAGAGGAAGATCAAATCCTAGAACCATTCCCTTTGGCTTGCAGTATTATAGATGGTAAAAACATTTACGTTAAAGATAGAGATTTAGCTGGACTCTTGGCTGAATTTTCTGAAGATACAGTTAATCTGGATGAACTAGGAATCTCAGAGCGGGTTTTGAATAAATTAATGAACTTTGGAGGATTCGTTGGAGTATCATGGGTGGGATTTCAGAAAGAAGCTCTGGAATTGTTTACTTCAATTGAAAATAAGAACAGGGAGAAAATAATGAGTAACAATAAAATAAAGGAGTTAAAAGAGTTTGAGCTAGAATGTAAAAGAGAAGGCTAGTCCGGGAAGAAAAGAATTGGATAAAAGAAGGGGAAAGAATGAAGGTTATGGGGGATTGCTGGAATATAATTGAAGACAAAAATTCTATCATGGAGTGTAAGGGGTGTGGGGGACAGGGACAAAAGAAAGATCATAAAAATGTCTTTGAATGAGTGGAAACCTGATATAATTATGTTCCAAGAAACTAAATTGGAGGTCGTGAATAATGATTTGCTGTTTCAAATTTGGGGGAGAAGAAATGTAGGACTGGTATGAAAACCAGCAAGGTATCTTGTTGTCCTGGAAAGAAGATATGTTTGAACTCATTTGCTCAGTGGTAGGGATAGTGGTAATGTCGGAGAAAGGAGATAATGGGAGAGGACAGAGGATGCTGTCATCAGTATATGGCCCCAATGATCATAGCATTTTACAGGACATGTGGATAGAATTGGAGAATCATAGACGAGGGTGGGATATACCATGGTGTGTAGGTACTGATTTCAACACAATAAGATTCAGTTCGGAAAGAACGGGGTATTGGTTTAGATTGAGCTCCCATATGCAAAGATGCTCGGATTTTATAGATCAGAATGCTTTGACATAGGTACCTCTAATAGGAGCGGAGTTTACTTGGTCAAATAATCAAGATATGCTCCAGGTCGGACATATTCTAATGTCTCTAGAATAGGAAGAAGCTTTTGCAAGTGTGTAAGCCATCTCACTACCAAGATCAACATCAGATCATACCCCTGTTATGCTGTTATGTGAGGACAAGTTAGTCAAAAAATGTCTGTTCAGGTTTGAAAACATGTGGTTGGAGGAAGAGAATTCTGTTGAAATGGTAAGTGGTGGAATAGTTTGATGTAAAAGGATCTCCGAGTTTTGTGTTTTGCAGAAAATTGTTAAAAAGGGAGTTGAAGAAGTGGAACAAAGACAAATTGGGAAGAGTGGAGAACAAAATGGGGATCCTATTGGACAAAATCAAGCAGCTGGATATACTGGAAGATAAGGGGGAAATGGGTAGGAAGTAGAGAATGGAGAGAGAGAAAAACATAACAAGGAACTTGTCAAGGTGGCAAGGATACTGGAGGCAGAAGTCAAAAGGCAATTTGGCTGAAAGAAGGCGATAATAATACAAGTTTTTTTATAAGATGGCTAATGCAAGGAAGCAATAGAATATTATTATAAGACTCTTTCTTGAAGAGAGTAGTTATAGACCAGCTGTAGAAGGATTAGAATTCGCAAGATTATCCTCTATGGAGGTTGGGGGATTAGAGATGGCATTTACCGAAGGCGAGGTGTGGAACGGCATTAAGGAAACGAATGGTGATAAGGCACCGTGGCCAGATGGATTTACCATAGCTTTTTATAAAAAATGTTGGGATCTGGTGAAGGAGGATGTCTTGAGGGTTTCTAAAGTTCTTTGTGAAAGACAGTTTTGAAAGAAGTGCAAATGCATCCTTCCTTGTTCTCATCCCAAAGAGAGTGGGAGCATCGGATATTAAAGATTTTCGCCCGATTTGTTTGGTGGGTGGTATTTATAAGATAATTGCAAAGGTTCTTGCAAATAGATTGAAAAAGACCGTGGAGAAAGTGATATCCAACACTCAAAAGTGCGTTTGTGGGAGGTAGACAAATTTTAGAAGGAGTGCTTTTAGCCAACGAAGGTATTGATTCGGTTCTAAAAAACAGGAAGAGTTCATTAGTTTGTAAGGTGGATATGGAAAATGCCTACTACCATGTGAGTTGGGTATTATGAGAAGGATGGGCTTTATAGGGAAGTGGATTAAATGGATCAATTGCTGCATTTCAACGGTATCTATTTCTGTTTTGTTGAATGGGACAGCGGTGGGATTTTTCAAGACCTTCAAAGGTCTTAGGCAAGGAGACCTGCTATCCCCCTTTTTGTTCATCATGATGGTTGAATGCTTGGGCAAAATGATAAAACGGGCAGAAGACCTGAGTTTGATTCAAGGTGTAAAGGTGAAGGAGTTGGCCTCTAGTATTACGCATCTTCAATTTGCCGATGATACGTTGATTTTTTGCAGAAATAAGTAATCAGATTTGAAGGCTTTTTGAGATGTATTCTGGTGTACTTTGAATCAGTGTCGGGGCTACAAACATTTGGAAAAATCAGAGATACTAAGGGTCGGAATATCACAGGTAATCTGAATCAATTGGTAAAGTGGTTGGGCTACAAGATCGATTCTCTACTGGCAGAGTATTTGGGTCTACTGTTGGGGGCTTCTTATAAGGCAAAAAGTGTGTGGAAGAAGGTGATAGAAAGGTCGGAAAGGAAGTTGGCATCTTGGAAAGCTAGGTATTTGTCAAAAGGAGGTAGGTTAATTCCTATTAAGAGCTTGATGAATTTACCAACATATTACATGTTTATTTTGAAGATTCCAACATCAGTGGCAAGGAGATTAGAGAAGCTTCAAAGGAATTTCTTGTGGGCAATAAATGAGAGTTGCATAAATTCCATCTAGTGAAGTGGTTTGAAGCGTGTTTAAGGAAGGAAGATGGGGGTTTGGGTTTGAGAAATCTAAATAAGTTCAATATGGCTCTTTTGGCTCAGTGGCTATGGAGATTTGGAGAAGAGGAGGGTTGTTTGTGGCAAGAAGTGGTAAGTGCAAAATATGGTAGAGGTAGGGGGTTGGATTACTAAAAAATGTAGGGATCCTTTTGAGTTGGGTTTATGGAAGGTCATTTGTTCAGCTTTGGAGGTGTTCAACAAAGGTGTGAGATTTAGAGTGGGGAAGGGTAGTGATAGGGTGAAGTTTTGGAAGGATATTTGGTTCGGTGATGAACGATTGTTACAAGTCTTCCCGGGGATGGGAGGTATTGCTACAAATGTGGACGCTTGGGTGAAGGATCATTTAGTTAAAGACATGGGATTTTATCTTAAATGGAATTTCTTTGATTGGGAAGTGGAAGAGGTGACAAATTTGATGGAGGAAGTTTACAAGATAAAGGTAAGAGAGTGGAGATGGGGAGAGGAAGGCGTTTTTTCGATTAAATCCATGCATAACTCTATATCCGGGGATTAAAAGGCGGGGGTTTGGAAGTTAATTTGGTATGTGGGAACCCCTTCTAAAGTTTCCTTCTTATGGTCTGTAGCATTAAACAGAATTCTCACGTGTGATAATCTCAAAAGGAGAGGATGGTCAATAGCTTCGAGGTGTTGCCTTTGCAAAAAGGAGGAGGGGACTGTTTCACACTTCTCCACTGCAAGGTGGCCAAGAAGATCTGGAATTCTTTCATTAAAAGATTCAGCTTAGAATGGATTATGCACAATCAGGTCAAGTCAGCATTAAATAGTTGGGTTGGAGGGAAAGGAGTAGAATCTGTATCTTGTGGAATTTATGCCCGGCAGCAATTTCATGGGCTGTATGGTGCGAGAGAAATCAGAGGATTTTTAAAGGGAAGGAAAAGGATGATCAAAAGCTGATGGACACTACCCTATCATCACTATTTTTTTGGGCGTCTAATTATACGGAATTTGGGGGATTAACTATACTGAATTTTATTGTAGCTAGGGGAATGAAATGGGATACACATAGATAGCTATATGTTTAATACTTGTTTTTGGGTTTGAAACCTATATTTATATACACTCAGTGTACAGGCTAGGCCCTAGGGACACATTAATAGAAAGTTATATATTTACTAATAAAAAAAACTGAATATATATTAATGTGGAAACAAACCGGTACACACACAAGCACATGTAAACTTAAAAAATACTTTAATAATTGTAAAGGAAAGTTATAATACATCACATAAACTTATAAAACATAAAGAAAATCATTCATATGCGATGTAAAATGTCAATTAACTATGATTAACAAGATATATTAAATTTTAAGACATATAAGCATATTTTCAAACGTCAAAAAATGAACTCAAAATCCAGTAGGAATATCTTAGAACAAAAAGGAGGTTTTTCGAGGTTTCAAGAATGAGTAGGAGATAGTTTTTTTACCTTTTTTTTTTTGGATCACAGTTCGTGATTTATTTTCCCTTTGTATAGTTCTTGTATATTTTTCACTTGATGATTAATGAAATTCTGTTAATTATAAAAAATAAAAAATAAAAATAAAAATAAAAGCTTTATTACTAGATACAATCATAAAAACAATACAGGCCACTAGTACATGAGCATCAATAACACAGAGTTGCATGCAAGCTTTATGTCACTGTCCTGATAATTTCCCAATGGCACATTATGCAAATGCGGAACATGCTAACAATAGGATACCCAATCCATGTAATTCCGATACCAAGCCTTATACTCCCTCATGAACTGCTCATACTGTGTTGCAGGGCATCCACAAAATCCCTTAACATCAGCATGCTGTCCCATCTGCCCATATGATGAAGAGTGAGATGATGATCCCTCCTGACCATACTTATATCCAGAACTGGGCGGATACGACAAAGATGTCTCATAGCCATAAGGCTCATAATCATCCATAACCAGGCTGATGAGAGGATGGTCCTGCATGGCCATAACCATAGTCGTGAGATGATGTAGATCCCTCCCAATATAACTAGAGGAAGATCTCCTAGACCTCAGATACGGTCCACCTCCAAATAGGCCTAAAGGACGTACATTAATCATATCCACTCCTTATGTAATTGCATCCAATCCATGCGACGACTGCTGGATATCATGGTATCTTTGTTGTCAATGTTTTAAATGGCTTTGGCATGTTTGGCATTGATATTCACTTCGGATAGGCGGTCATCTTGAAGGCTCCTATGGTCCTCATCATGAGTAAAAGGCTACTTCTCTATAAAGGAAACATCATCATGCCCAACACTAGGCCCATGCTCTTCTCCTCCACCCTGTGGTTGTAATGAACCACCACCATGCCCATAACCACCACTATCATTCCCATCGTACTCATCATCATCATCACCATCATCAGAAGCAACAGTTTCGTCATCCTGATCATCATCATCACACCTCCCGGGTGATCTCATCATCCTCACAAACTCCTTGTTTTAATCTATTCTGACATGCTCTGTCGTCTGATTCTCGTCCCTACCTTAGTCTCTACTATGCCTCTGCTTGACCCTGAACCCGCTCCTATAATAGTCCTTGCAATAGTTGCTATACTCGTCCATGCACCAACACCAGAACTTCTCATTTTTTTTTTTTATCAATAACGCAAGAGATTTTATTAGATAAAAAGAGAAGTTTACAGCAAAGAGAAACAGAAACTAAAAAGAAAAACTATATAGCACCGGAAACTGAAATCCAAAACTCACAAGTTCCCCTAGGTAGAGAACCAAAGGAGACGAGGTAACACCCCAAAGGCCTAAAGAAAGGCCACGATAGCCCAATACTTCAAAAAGTCTATCCACACCACCTCTCTAAACTCCAGAAGAATGTTCAACTAGGAAGCAACCATACTTAGAATTGAATCGATGGTAGCATCAGCACCTTTACTCTTCCTTTCAAAAGTCCTTCTATTTCTCTCCCACCAAATCCCCCAAAAGACAGCAAAAAATAAAGCTCTATAAATGATCTGACCTTTCTTCCCTAAGGCGAGAAACACCCATTGTATCATCATATCTCTAACCGTACTTGAACCAACCTAGACTACTCCAATAGAAGATAGGAAAAATTTCCACACCTGGTCAGCAAAATCACAACCCAAAATAAGTGATCCACTGATTCCCCAAAGGTCAAACACATAGGACACACCTGTGGAGACAAAACCATGAAAGGCCTCCTCCTTTGAAGAATATCAGCCATATTTATGCAATAGAGGAGAGCAGTCCAAGACTCCAAACCCTAGAGTCGGGAGAGCCTTCGGCAATTACAAAGTTTTTGCTAGCACTTCTCACTCTTACAGCTCCCTTCAACTAGGCGTGCAACTTGGGTCGGTTAAAACCAAAACCGAACCGACCCAAACCGACTTCGGTTCGGTTTGGGTTGGGTTTTCATAAATTCGGTTCGGTTTTGGTTTTGGA
>JAUPMG010067481.1:0-13298 GCA_031762675.1 Pachysandra terminalis
TAATCAATCATATAAGTGTACAGTTGTGTCTTAACTCTAAATGTAGATCATGATGCCATAAAACATAATTACTCAAGAGAATAACAATTCAGATCAAGATAATAACATGTTGATGAGCAATCATAATACCCATAAGTCAATCAATTCTATGATGCTAACATAAAAATAATTAAACATACTTAACCATGAATAACTCTCATGTAAATAAACCAATTAATTAACAACACATATAAGCAACCAAACGAAAAACATAAGCTAGTCTGGGCTAACCAGCGGGCTAACTGGCACGCCGGTTGGCCATCCGGTAGCCTAACTAGGGGCTCAAACTCAACATCACAGGCTTGCTGCTTGGCCGGCAGGATGGCCGACACCCCTGTTGATCATCCGGCAGGCTAGGCAGTGGGTCAAAATCACATAATTCAAACCCTGGTAGCCATCGGCAGGCGGGCCGGCACGCCGGCTAGCCATCCAGCAGGCTAACCAGGGGGTTCAACATCAACTTATAGACCATATGGGCCGCCAGCAGGCTAAACGGCACGCCGGTAGCCTTCCGTTAGGCTAAACAGAAGGTTCAAGTTCCCATAATGGGAACCGGCAGGGTCCCGACATGCTACCGGCACGCTGGTAGGGCTGCTAGGCCTACTGGGTTCAACCGGCAGCCTAGCCGGCACGCCGGCAGGTCGCCGGTTAGGCCCAGTTCGGGATTTTTCACTACATTTTGTAAATTTAAATAAGATTTAGCAATTTCACTAAATACAAAATCATATTTATTTTAAATTCCGAACATAACCCAATAAAAATATCAACCAATTAATCAAAGTCTCATGCTTGGAAGAATTTAAATAGAAAAATCCAGTTTTTATGAAGAACATGTTTTTACATGAATTGAATTAAATGAAGAATGTCATATTCTTTGAATTTGGCATATCACTTCATTCAAATCAAGATCATCCATGAAATTGAAGTTACTAACCTTGGTCTTTTGCACGAATTCTTGTTCTTCCTTAATCTAGTTCAAGCTTTGAACAATCTTCTTCCTCCTTAGCTCCAATTCTCCAACTCAGGTTTTCAGAATAATGGTTTGAACGACCAAACTATGCTCTTAGATAGTTTTTATGAGTTAGAATTAGTTTAGGATTTGTCTCTAATCCCATCCCTTGGTTTTAGATTAATTAATCTACACCTTTGATTAAAAACAGTAGTAATCCTAGTACAATACAAACATTATCCAAACCTCTTTTATTTAGATTAGGAGTTGTCTGGTTCTTGTGTTTTATTGTCTTTTAAATCCTAACCATTGATTATGTTTAATTGTTCCTGCGAAATCCCAGCCATTTAATTAACTTTGAGATTATAATTGTGTGTGATGCACAGTAGGTAATCTATTATGCTCCCACCAATCACCATTGGTCAAAGTCAATTAATTAGCCTTTACTAACAATTTTAAATTGGTCCTTAATTTCTAACTAAATACACATTAAACTTATTATTAATTACACTAAACTCCCCTAATTGATTTGGGTTATTACACTCTATCCTCCTTAAGACAATTTCGTCCTCGAAATTCGCTTACCTTACTCAAAAAGCTGCGAGTATTTCTCCCGAATGTCAACTTCAACTTCCCATGTTGCTTCTGATGTCCCATGATTACTCCAAAGTAATTTCACCAACGGTATCACTTTACTTCTCAGAACTTGCTCCTTGTGATCCAAAATCTGTACTGGATACTCTTCATACGTGGCATCTTCCATCACTGTTACTGTTTCCCAGTCAATCACACTTGTTGCATCCGGGTGATACTTCCTCAACATTGAGACGTGGAACACGTTGTGTACTTGGTCTACGCTAAACGGAAGTAACAACTTGTAAGCCACTTCTTTTATCTGTTCAAATATCTTAAAGGATCCTATAAACCTTGGTGATAACTTACCCTTCTTCCCAACTCGTAATACTCCTTTGGTTGGTGAAACCTTAAGGAATACCCAATCTCCAACCTTAAATTCTAGATCTCTTCTCCTCACATCGGCATAATTTTTCTGACGTTGCTAAGCTATACGAAGCTTCTCCCTAATCAACTTAATTTTCTTAGTAGTTTCAACTATAATTTCTGGTCCTAAGGCAACATGCGTGTTATCTTCATTCTAGCATAGAGGGGATCTGCATGGTCTTCCATATAATGCTTCAAATGGTGCCATACCAATAGAAGATTGGTAGTTGTTGTTGTATGAGAACTCCACAAGTGGTAAGTTGTCTTCCTAACTCCCTTTAAAGTCCAATATACACGATCTCAGTAAATCTTTCAAAACTTGGTTAACACACTCCGTTTGTCTGTCTGTTTGAGGATGAAATGCAGTACTGAAATTAACTGTGTTCCCAATGCTTTGTGCAAACTTTCCCAGAATTTTGAAGTAAATTGTGCTCCTTTGTCCGACACTATAGTCACTGGTACTCTATGTAGTCTAATAATCTCCTTCACATAGATCCTTGCCAAATCATCCGTATTCATAGTGGTTCTTGCTGTAATGAAGTGAGCACACTTGGTCAATATGTCCACGATCACCCAAACCATGTCATGGTTGTTGCGAGTCTTCAGTAGTCCCGAAATGAAATCCATCGATATGTGTTCCCACTTCCATTCTCCGATAGGTAAAGGTTGTAGTAAACCTGCTGGTCTTTGGTCATCCGCCTTCACTTGTTGACATGTGGCACACTTGGTCACAAATTTAACGATCTCCTTCTTCATTCATCTGCACCAATACTGCCTTCTTAAGTCAAGGTACATCTTAGTCCTTCCAGGATGAATTGAATAACGTGAACGGTGCGCTTCCTCCAGAATTTCTGGTTTAATGTCCTTGTCATCCGGCACACATAACCGTCCTTGGTACTTGATGCTTCCATCCTCGTCCTTGGTGCAATCCGTGCTTTCGGCATCATTGGCTAACTCTTGTATCCAATTCTCCTTAGCTTACAATTCCACAATTCTGGTCTTCATGGTAGGATTAGTAAGTATATAGTTTAAAATAAGATAGGGGTGGTCCCGCAAGTAATTTAAAAAGAATTAACCCACTTTGGTATACCTGGCTCAACCGGCAGGCTGCCTGCACGCCGGTTAGGCTCGGCTAAAATGTTCTTGGTGTGGTTTTGGGTTGGTCTGGGCAACTGGTGAGATGAACCGGCACCCCGGATGCGTCCGGTAGGCTAGGCAGTGGCCTGCCCTGCCTGGGTTGGCCTTGTCTGCAGCCGGTAGACTAACCGGCACGCCGGTTAGGCCGCCGGTGGACATGAGAGTGTTTCGGGTCTTAGGATTTTTCAGGTAGGTTCCTTTAAACCTCTTACATGTTCGTGCATCATTATAGGGTCAAGTTATGCATCCAATCATAGTAGATTAATACACTTGGTTCTTAGTTGATTTTTATGGCTTAATCTTGACACCAAATCCCTAAGTGATTGATTTCATACTAGGTTTCTGGGTTTTATTAGTTAGATCTTGGGGAAGGGTTTTACATGTATGAAAGAATGGAAATCCCCAAGATATGACATTAGATGGAAAGTAAATACACAAGAATAAAGGAAAACTCACATTGATTGTGCTGAAGGTTTCTGCCATGAATGGCCTGCTAATGTGCTCTTCTAGTTTTCTGAGTTCTAAGCCTTCTTCTTGTTCTTCCTAGATGATCCCACAAATCTAGATGTATTCCTAAGGTTTACTTTGTTTAATTTGTCTTATTTTACTTGGTTTTAGGTGTTAGAGTTGTATTAAGATTGGTAGTTGTTATTTATCTGTAAGTTTACATTCCTATTTTGATTTAAACTAGTCTTTATTTTTCCTTATTTATTTAGCACGAATTTTATATATTAATTAGGCTAACTATGCCTTAGTTAATTCAATTAGACTTTAGTCTACTGGGTCTTACTTAAGTCCAACTTAAATTAAACATTAGTGTTAAGTCTTGTTAGGCTGTAACAAATTAATCCATTAATCCTGATCTTAGTTAGGTTTGTAACTCTTAGCCAATAACCCTACTTCCTTTACTATGGTTTATAATATTAATCAACATTAGTTTAATGGTAACCTTAGGTTAGTTTCTAGGTGTAGTGGTTTAATTTACCATTTTATCCTTTATGTAAATGTTCTTTTTAATGTGGATTTTTCTATTCTTTACATGTACACACAGAATCGGTGAGGAATCCTTAGCCCGAAGGGGCCGTTTATCTGAGGATGGATACATAGTGGTACAGTCCGGATCTGGCGTGGGCATATATCACTTCAAAGTACCAACGACATTCATTTGCATCCACATGATTGCTTAGACCAATTGTTTGGTCATTTATGAACTGTTCATGTCATTGCATATAAATGAATGAACCCTTGCATCGATCATGGCATCGCACGCATATACAGGCATCCTAGTTATCACACTCTATCTGCACATTGTATTTACTGAGGGTGTAGCTCAAGCCTTTGGCTCCTAACATTTCAGGGGAGTACTTTAGGTCGGACGAGGACTATGGTCATGGTTGCTGAGTCTGACGAGGAGACCGTAGGCTTTTATATAGATTCTTTTTGTGTTTATCAATTATTGGTCTGTATGTATTGAGCGATGGGGAGGATGAGAGCATGTTGACTCCAATATATTATGTTTATATGCATACTCTTGGATGCCCCTATCTTTTTGTTTGGGGTTTATCTTGTTATCCCTCACCTGTGCCTTGCTGAGGCGTGAGGAGACTTTACATGACGTTTTGTATAGATACATGTTATACCTGCTTATACATGTTCTATATGTTATGGTTTTCCACCCACGGTGAGTATGCGTTTGGAGTGTAGTGGTTGAGAGTCCGGCTTGGAGTTCTAAAGCCACGCTAACGTAAGTGTGAGACACGCTTTAGAATTCGGGTTGTGACACTTAGAATCTAAGACATCCCAATGAAGTGACAAGATTAAAATACAAAGACTAATACTAATTGGACTAGGAAGTTGTTGAATTAGTATAAATAAGAGGCATGGTCTGGTTTTCGAAATCACACCACGCTTGGAGCTTAGAAGGAGAAGAAGGAGAATAAAAAAGCCAAATTAACTACTCTAACTCAGCAACAGCCCTGTAAGTATTCAAATTTAATTAGTTTTATGGTTTAAGTAGTGTTTAAAGTTTATTTTTCAATTATACGAAGTAAGTTTTCAAAATCATATCAGGTTTCAAAAGTTTTCAAAATAATTGAACAACTATTTATTTACTTATATTTTCTTAACTATTTTAATTGGGTTTTGTTTGAAATTTAATATTAAGGGAAGTTACATAAGGAAGAAAATCAATTAGAACTATGATCAGTTCGGAATTCTGGAAAAACCTGCCCAGAATTGGTTGTTCGACGAGTACTCGATGAGCCGTGCATGCGCCGAACCAGCCCAGAAGAGCCCTTGGCGAGTACTCGATCAACCGAGTATGCGCCGAACCTCCTCTGTTAAAATTTCAGTCTCTGGTTTTCACGCCGATGACCAACTCAATGCTCCGTCTGACGCGCCAAGACTCACAGACATATTTTTAGGCCCCTGGTTTTGGCGCCAACAACATTCTCGATGAGCCGAGTTTGCGCTGAGCCAAACCCTGAAACCAAACTGTGAAACCCAGAATATTACCCAGAACCCTTGGCGACTACTCAACGCGCCGACTAACGTGTCGAGCACCTCCTAAAGGCACACCGGTGAGCCCTAGGCGTGCTGAAATATGCCAAGTTGATTGAAATTGTTCATTCTTTTGTGAGCATATGTATATTGAACTCATTAGACCAATTCTGAAGTTAGTTATGCCTGATTTTGCATATTTCAATTACTTATACCCTGTTTGAACTGTTTTGCATGCTAGTTTGAACATGATATTTTTATATGGTTGATTTTATATGATTTTAACATGTCAAGCATGTTAGGTAGACTTATTATACATTGTACACAATATTTGCATGCTTAAGTAATGTGCAGTCTATCACTTGCACTTCTTATGCCTTAAGACCATGAATTTGGTCTGTAGGTCTACACCCTTTGCTATGATCTCGAAATCACAGTAGGTGAGCAGAATTTTCATTATTTTTTTTATTAATGGAGTTGAGGGACTTGCTATCCCAATATACCTATGGATCCTTCGGGATTACGTTTGTCCTATGGACTATTATTAAAGAGTGCATGTTTCTTGCTTATATGTATATAATTCCCTGAGGAGTTTTCATATTGAATTCCTTGGAGTTATTGCCTTTGTTCAGAAATAAGTGGGGGAATTGTGCCATCTAGGTCGGAACCCCTTAGAACTATGATGCACACATGGAATATCTTAACTTGAGACTGCCCTGTATAGGGGATGGTTCGAGAAGATATCTTGCTCAAGGAATGATCGATCTTGTGGGAACCTATATATAATTCATGAATACAGTTTTAAATTTAACTAATTGTACAACACTTAGACTTCATGTTAGATCACATATGGTGATTATTTTCTGTACACAGTAGGCATATAGTAAGACTTGACCATTCTTATGCTTATACCATGTTTCATTGATAAATCTGTTCATATTATTCATATCTATGTTTCTGAAAATTTGATGGATTATTATTGAAGAGTGAGCCATGGCCCTACTTCAAATTATAAACCTTGTTAAACTTGATTACTTACTGGCTAAGTGTAGCTTACGCTTTCAAGCAACATATTTCAGGCACATTAGACGAGGAGTACTTGGATTATGGAGACCCTACTTTGGACCCTTACAATGACGGAACTGCTGAATTTATCAAAGAAGATGACGCTTAGGATTTTTATTAGAGATTTCCTTTCTTTTTGTTGGCTTTCATGCCAAAATATTTTATTAGCCATAGTTATGCTTTATTTTGTTTAGGAATTAGATTAGCATGAGGACTATAGTATTTCTTTTTTGCTGCTTTATTTTATTGCCTTAAGTTTTTTATTGTTATGAGATGTAGCTACTTTATTTTGATAATTTTTCCAAGTTAATAAAATCTCAGTACTTTTAATTATTTGGCAATGTATTGACTGTCACTCCCAAGTGGATATGGGGTGAGAGTCACGTTTCTGACTTAGGGATTCATTTGAGAACTCTTAAGTTTGGGATGTGACACTCCCTTTCCTTCTCTTGCTATGGACGATCCTTCCAAGACCTTCCTCTCTTATTCCTCCTTTATATTTCCAACACCTATTTTCCAATTCTAATTAGAAAGCTTCTTACTTTCCCTCTAATACTAATCTTTATTATTCTAATTAGAATCTCAATATAATAAAAACCAAATCCTATTAATTAGAAACCTTTCTAGAAGATGTATATATTAATCAATCTAAGCTTTATTTACCTTTCCTCACTTACACGTGAATTCCAATTTCCAGCAATTCTAAGTTTAATTGATTACACCATGCTCCATCATGACTTCTATTGATTACCAATTTACCTCACTTAATTACTTTTCAGTCCAATAATGGTTTAAAGAATTCTAGTACATTCCCCAACTTCCTTTTAATTACTGTTTGATCCTAAATTCTGGATTAGGGTCACTACAGCATCCAAGAAGATAATTCGGGTAAAATCCATTAAATCCATATTAGATAACATCATTCATAATAAATGTCTTCATCTTCATTAGGATTTTGTCTTGGTCTTCTTGATCCCGAG
The DNA here is from genome assembly GCA_031762675.1 of Pachysandra terminalis. Classification (NCBI taxonomy): domain Eukaryota; kingdom Viridiplantae; phylum Streptophyta; class Magnoliopsida; order Buxales; family Buxaceae; genus Pachysandra; species Pachysandra terminalis. Next base: position 7,669 of record JAUPMG010067481.1, read on the forward strand.
TAGCTTCATCTAAAAGACCTAAAAGGTGGCTGCTTGAAAGCATGAGCTATATATAGCCAATAAGAAATCAAGTCCAATATAATCTATGATTGAAGTAGGGCCAATGCCACTCCTTAATGATATCCAACAATAGTAAATATATGAATAAAATGACATGAATCTAGGATGCTATCTACAACAGCAAATACGTGAATGAAATGACATGAATCATAGATACTATTAAACAACAGTAAATATGCGAGTAAAATGTCATGAATCAAGGATGCAATCCAACAACAGTAATTATGTAAAAAAAAATGACAAAAATCAAGGATGCATGAGGTCGAGTCTTAATTAATGCATGATGTGCACTTCCAAACATAAAATCACCAATGTGATCTAAACAAACATTCTAATATGAAATGCAATCTGTGTGGATTTCACATAGGTCAATTCTTCTTTAGGCAAAATGTCCTCTCGAACCATTCCCCCAATACGGGGCCACTCCCAAATATGAAATACAAGCTGTTTAATATATTAATATTAATGAAGTAAGTTCACACAGGATCGATATGTCCTTGAGCAAGATGTCTTCTCGAGCCATCCCCCCAATACCGGACCTTCTCAAGGATAGGATATTCAATGAGCGCAGACAAAGTTTTAAGGGTTCTCAACCTTGGAGGCACAATCCTCCTACTTATTTTTTATCATGGGTAATACTCCAAGGTTCCAACACGTGGATTGCCTCAGGAAATCATACTCATTAATAACCACACAGAATCCACTCTTAATATGGTACAAAAGAAGGTATATTTCGATGGCCAGTCCTTCAACACATACAATTGCATGTCTCCTCACATATTATGGTTCCCAGATCATAATTCTCTCATAGTCATCTTGAAATCCAGAACTTTGGATTCAGGAAATGGGTAAGGCTCGTAAACCAAATCCATGGTCATGAAGCGAATGATGTGCAAGTGAGAAAGTGCTCATTAGCTAAGCAATCAGATCATGTGTACAATGTGTCAATAAGGAAGCAACTATATGAGGTGCCGCAACTTTTGATACAAAGTTGTTTTCTAGGTTGACACCCCTTCACTAAAAAGGCCATATCATTGCCGCGTCGAGCAGTGTTTTCTAGGTTGACACCCCTTGCCGCGTCGAGTAGTGTTTTCTAGGTTGACACCCCTTCACTAAAAAGTCCATATCATTGTGTGTATAAGACGGAATCACCTCAAATTGTTCTTTTTGGATTCCTAACGAACAGGGAAATCCAAACATACCAAGTTTGTACCAAATTGTTCTTTCAATTGTTGTCGCTGTTGTACCAGGTTCTAATTCTGTTGGTAATGGAGTTTGGGTATACGTTGTTGTTGTCCTCATGATGAAATTCTCCTATGGTTCTTTAGAAGTTGACAATCCTTTTCATGGTGTCCGTACATCCCATAATTGTAGAACTTCTTATTTGGGGAAAACATTGAAATGTTCCCTATTTTTCGTGTCTTCTGCCTCTCTTGTAACCTTGTTTGGTAGTTCCTAGAGTTTCTTTCGTTCTTGATGAGATGAGCATCCCGTTGTGTTCCAAAGTGTTGTGAGGTTGATTGAGATCGAGCTTGTACTTGCTGTTTCAATGAGGCCATCTCTCTCAACACATTGCAAACTTCAGTCAGTTGCGGATCCTGATCACCAGTTTCAATTAAGTTAGTAATCAGTTTACCACTTCGTCCACTAGCCATTGTAATTCTCTCTAAGTATCTGTGAAAGAGAAGATAACACCAGCTTTTCCCATGAGTTAAAATTTCAGATTGTTAGTATTTAACATTCAACATACAGAAAAATTAAGAAATATCGACACTTTGAAAACTTTTAAAAATATCATACTATCAAAAGCTTATGGAATTGATTGAAAACAAATGACTTAGGCTCTGATACCACTTTTTTCATGAACCAAACCAAAAAATCCCAATTCTGAGATTTCAAGCTTAATTCATAACTCTCACCCCATATGGTTGTTGGAGTGGTAAGCAATATCTTACCAAGTTTGTTAAATCATAATAGGAATTTACATATGATAAGTTATGGAAAATTACCATTCTTAGAATAATACCCATTACAACAACCTTCAAATAAAAGCAGCGGAAATCTACTCTAGGCTAGTGCTTCAAATCAATTCCTAATAACTATCGAAATGAAACAAAATAAACATTTAATTTACAACGGTTAATCGCTACTACAAGTTCTTGTAAAAACCTCAAGACTAATGTCTATATGAAACCAAACATCAGAATCTCAAGGTTATTCTAGAAAATCATAGTACTGAGTAATAGTAAAGTAAATATTACATTCAATCAAAAGATAAATAGCGGAAAATAAATAATAAAAACTAAGTTCTATACTTAATCAAATCTGCATTTAAATATTCTTCCAAAAAGATAATCCGAGAAAAATCCATTAAATCCATATTACCTAACATCATTAATAAATGTCTTCATCTTCATGGAGGTTTCGTCTTGGTCATCGTGATCTCAAGCAAATTCATCTAAAAGACAAGAAAGATGGTTTGCTTGAAAGCATGAGCTACACATAGCCAGTATGAAATCAAGTCCAATATAATATATAATTGAAGTAGGGCCAAAGCCACTCTTCAATGATATCCAACAACAGTAAATATATGAATGAAATGACATGAATCTAAGATGCTATCTACAACAGCTGATATGTGAATGAAATGACACGAATCAAAGATGCTATCTAACAACAGTAAATATGTGAGTGAAATGTCATGAATCATGGATGCTATCCAACAACAGTAATTATGTAAATAAAATGACATAAATCAAGGATGCATGAGGTCGAGTCTTAATTAATGCATGCCGTGAACTTACCACATAAAATCACCAATGCGATCTAAGCAAACAATCTAATATGAAATACAGTTAGTGTGGATTTCACGTAAGTCAATTCATCTTTGGGCAAGATGTCTTTTCAAGCCATCCCCCCAATACAGGGCCACTTCCAAAGATGAAATACAAGCTGTTTAATATATTAATATTAATGAAGTAAGTTCCCACATGATCGATCCGTCCTTGAGCAAGATGTCTTCTCTAGCCATTCCCCCCAATACAGGGCCTTCTCAAGGATAGGATATTCTATGAGTGCAGACATAGTTGTAAGGGTTCTCAACCTAGGAGGAACAATCCCCCCACTTATTTTAGATCATGGATAATATTCCAAGGTTCCATCATGTGGATTGCCTCAAGAAATCATACTCGTTAATAACCGCACAGAATCCACTCTTAATATGGTACAAAAGAAGGTATACTGGGTTGGTCAGTCCGTCAACACATACAATTGCAAGTTTCCTCACATATTATGGTTTCCAGATCATAATTCTCTCATAGTCATCTTGAAATCCAGAAGTATAGATTCAGGAAGAGGATAAGCCTCATAGACCAAATCCATGGTGACGAAGAAAATGATGTGCAATTGAGAAACTGCTCATTAGCTAAGCAATCAGATCACGTGTACAATGTGTAATACAAATCAAATACCATGATTGTAATAATTACTCGAACAACATGGAAATAAGAGATTTAACAAATCAGGCATCATGAATATGTGAGCAGCCGCAACTTTAGATACAAAACAAGCTAGAATTTATGTTGGAGTTTAGGACAGGCTCATTCAAGTACTGACCCATTGATCCAAAAATCAATATGTATGGCTTATAAATCAATAAGGGAACAACTATATGAAATATCCACAATTTAATAGAACAAACGTCACTAAGGAACCAACTATATGAAATATCCATAATTTAATAGAACAAACATCAATAAGGAAGCAACTATATGAAATATCCACAATTTAACAGAACAAACATCATATTTGATCACATTTGGTCAATTATAGGTTGTGTGCAAAGTTTCAGGCCAATCGGACATATCTGAGGGAAAGGTCTAGTTCTAAGACACCTTTATCCAAACTCGGGTCTATAATGAAGTAACTAGCATAAATGATGATAATTCAGAAAAAAACTAGCATCATAATAAATCTAATTAGGTCAAGATATGCTCACATGTGAAATTTCAGTCAAAATGGACATGTCTGAGTTGGCTCCGGGTACCTTTCGGTGCACCGAAGTCAGCCTCGGCACACCCCTCGGTGCACCGTCAATGGACCGGATCATGATCTGGATCCGATTCGAATCCGACCGATAATCCCGGATTCGGTATCTGATTTATAATCTGATATCCAAATAAAATGATCCGATCCGAAATCTAATCGAATATATTGATTTGATAATCGAATTTTTCGGATTCGGATCTTAATCGAATTTCGGATTGAAAATATCTTACCGAATCCACTATAATTGAATTGGATTCGGGTCATGATCCTATCCATTGACAGGCCTAGTTACAATGGTGGATGCTGCCTCACTAAAAGCTTGGCATCGAGGTTTCGGTGCACCATAATCATGTCAGAAAAATGGTTCGTTCTTTGCCTACTTATTCATTTGTGCTAACATTTGGTTCATTTTCTATTCAATTGTCCTCAGAAAAATCTTCTCAGAAAAAATGGTTTGTTCTTTGCCTACTTATTCATTTGTGCTGGCATTTGGCTCATTTTGCTGTTCAAGTTTCATTAGGAAATGCAGAGAGTCGTTTCCTTTTCCTTTTATTTTATTTTTCTTCTTCTTGTTTTCACAAAAGAAATGATTTTTTATCATATTTTCATGTTTAGTATACTTCAGGTCTATAAGTTAAGGTATAAGGTAAGTGAAAGTAGGATTTGAATTTTGTTTCCTATCGTTTCTTTTGTTGTTAGAGTGGCTCTTAGGGTATTTGGCTTTCTGCACCTGATTGATACTTTTCATCTATACTACTGCCATACTATAGCAGTGCCCAACATTTTTCAATTATAGAATCAATATCATGGGTTAGAAGCAGCTGTAATTGTGCTATTTCATTCAAAGGGGAGAGGAAAAAGCATTTTGTTATGCTTCTGGAAAATCGCATAGGTGGACGGGTTGAGAGCATAGTTTTAAATTTCAGATTTTTCAATGATTTCGGCTGCCCAAACGAAATGGAAATATCCGAAATTTTAGATATTTCGACGAAATTTTGGTGAAAAACTTGTTTTTGATTAAAATAATCAAACAAAATAAAGGCATTTTATTTCACGAAATTTTGAAAATTTCGCCGAAATAATTTCACTTTTTTTTTTAAGTTTAAAGTATTTAATATAAACTTAATTTTAGCCAATTTCTTTCTTTCTTTTTTTATTTCTTTTTTAATAACTACTAAGTAATAACTTCTAAAATATAAAAAATAAAGTTAGTAAGTAAAAAGTGATAACTTCATTAAAATGTATTATGAACATAAAGATTTTGAAAAAAAAAAGTAACAAATATTATTTTGATTAATAATATGAAATAATACAAAAAGCTTACAACTAAGTAATTAATACAACGTTTATTTACAACATAAAAAAAATACAATTATCCAAATTTATTGGATTCATATTCTAGCATCTAAAAAAAGGGTTTCAATCCAAATGTAGCACAAGATAAGCAAGAGTTAAGCCCAATATATAAAAGGGTTTCAATCCAAATCAACCCATTTATTAAAGGGTTGGAGATGGTCAATCCC
>JAUPMG010067492.1:0-13298 GCA_031762675.1 Pachysandra terminalis
TGACGTCTATAAGCCGGTAGGTCACCCACAAGGGGAGGAGCTTATAGCCAGGGAACCTGGGGTCAGTATGTGGAGCCTAGTGCCTCGTTCACTAAACAATGATGACTTCTTAAAATTTCACTAGTAATTGGCAGTTTTATCTAAGTTATCTGAACTTGATCCTAAAGGCTGACTAGTGCTTCAATGTAGATCAACTCCGATCAATCGATCTAATGTCATCAAATATATATCAAACTTAGCTAATTCAAATCAAAACAATAAACCACATTGAAGTTCTTGAAATCAAAACAATAAAATTAAAGTAAAAGCAAAATTTATTAAAAGCTTAAAACTAACCTTTAACAGAAGAAACTCTTGAAGGCCTCTTGCTTTCCATCACTAAATTAGTGACGTCTATAAGCTGGTAGGTCACCCACAAGGGGAGGAGCTTATAGCTGGGGAACCTAGGGTCAGTATGTGAAGCCTAGTGCCTCGTTCACTAAAAAATGATGACTTCCTAAAATTTCACCAGTAATGGGCAGTTTTATCTGAGTTATTTGAACTTGATCCTACAGGCTGACTAGTGCTTATAGCCGGGGAACTTGATTGAAAATTTTCCATTTTGAAGGAAAAGAGAAAGAGTTATCTCCACCAAACAAGGGTTAATTAATGTAATAAACCCAATCAAATCAGATTGCAATATGTAGAGATTATAACCTTAAAAAAAGAAAAAAAATATTAATTGGATATTTTCTCTTTGTTGGGCTCAATTCAAACATAAAAAGTTCTATAAAAAATGAAATAAATAACATATTAATCGAAGAACAACGAATCCATTCGAAAATCCTAGCCTAAACCCTATAGATTTTGGAATCGAATCCCAACTGAACCCATTCAAAAACCCCTCTTTTCTATTTGTCAAAAAACCCAGCAATCCCTTTCATCTTCTCAATTCGCCCAACCCATTAGAACCCTAGAAAGCTATTCAAATCCTATCTGGAAACCTAACCAAAACCTGTTCGTCCAGCCCCAAAAATCAAATACATAGATCCCTGTTTGTTAAAACTCCCACTAGAAAGTTAGAAACCCATTGAGATCTCTCAAAATCCATCTGATTTTTGCAGAAAATTGTATGAATCAACCCCCTTTAATCCTTTGCAAAACTAGTTGAAACCTTAGGTTCATCCTAATCCCTAACTCTAGTTTTCTGGTTATTGTACACACACACACACACACACACACAAGAGGGATTCATAACAATAAAAGAGCTAAAAAATAGATCATACTTGGTTAGATGAAGGGTCGACGGCGAGCAAGTTATGGCAGAGATGGCGAGCAAGAGGGAGAAGGCGACTATTGACTGCGACGACGATGGCAACGACGATAATTGAGGCACAAGAAGGCAGTAGTGACACAAAGAAGGCGTGAGCAGGAAATAGAGAGAAAGGGAAAGAGAAAAGGGTTTTTCGTGGGGGTAAGAAGAAAAGGGATTTCTCGGTGGCTTTTTAAAAACCACCGACGATTAAACCTTTCTCGGCGGTCCAAGTATAACCGCCGTCTATGCATTTTCAACGGTTTTTAAAAAACTGCCGACCATTGCACCTTTCTCGGCAGTCTAAGTAGAACCACCTTATATGAACCAGACTTGCACGGGGATAAGAAGAAAAGGGCTTTCTCGGCAGTGTTTAATAACCCGCTGACCATTACACATTTCTCGGCGGTTTAAGAAGAACCGCCGTCTATTTACCAGACCTTTCTCGGCAGTCTCCATAAAACTGCCGATAAAGGATTAATTTCACCTGGGAAATTTCACGCGCAAAGGGGTATGTCTCGACGGTCTTGAAAAAACCACCGAGAATAGGTCATTTCTGCGAGATTTCCTAAGCGCAAAAAGGGTTTCTTGGCGGTCTAATAAAAACCGCCGAGACAACATCATTAGCCGGCGGTTTTTGTTAGACCGCCGTTAAATTCCATTGGTAAAAACCCTTTTTTTTTTGTAGTGACCCCCTCTTCTCACATAAGACAGAGAAATTGAAAATTCGAACCAACTCATTAGATCAGAAAGGAATTCGATCAATGGTTGAGTTCACGAGCTATACTCGTGCCCATTTTTAGGCTCTAATGAGGCATCACAGAACAGAATTGGTTCACAAGTGAGAACAGAACAATAGAACATGCCTCCACGGATAATCAATGGGTTTCACTAAGTTTCTAATTTCTTATGGGATTAGAATTACTCATTTCACTCAGTTTCTAATTTCCTTTGAAGTACAACTATTATAGGATTAGAATTACTAAAATTCAAGTTTGAGTATGATCACTTGTATCTCCTTTCTTTCTTTATAAAGTCTATACAATACTAGGAGGTTCAGAAAAAAAGAAGAAAATCGTCTGCGATATTAGTCTGCAATAATGGGAAACACGTTGTTTAAGTCACGGCCTCGGGCCAAGGATCGCAAGAAGAAAGAAGAAGAGGAGGATGTTGTTTCTACGTTCACCTGTAAAATCTGTATGGAACTTATGCCCGGAAGCAAAAAATTCAAGCATGTAAGAAGAAGATCATGTTCCAATAGTTTCTGCTTGGACTGCGTCTCCAAATACATTGAGGTGCAAGTGGAGGAGGAGAACATAACAGAGATACAGTGCCCAAGTCTTGGTTGTGAGGAGTATCTGGAACCTCTTTCTTGTCGTCCAGTCGTGCCGGCTCAGGTATTCGTCAAGTGGTGTGAGTTGCTGTGTAGGTCGGCAGTTTTAGAATGGCCTAGAGCTTACTGCCCTTTCCCGGGGTGTTCTGTGTTGGTATTGAACAAGTGTGATGAAAGGGTTAGAAGATCAAAGTGTCCAAATTGCAAGAGCGACTTCTGTTTTCACTGCAAAGACTCCTTGGCATGCCGGGTTTCGATGTGACGATACAAACAATACGAGAGACAGAAACGATATTCTCTTCGGACGACTTATCGAAACCAATAAATGGACAAGATGTCCAGTCTGCCACAACAGTGTAGAGTTGGTCGAAGGTTGCAGAATCATCAGGTGCAGGTTAGCTTGTCGCTCTTGCTCTCATTGTTCTTAGTAGTGTTTACAACGCCTTGTGTTACTAGAATCAAACAAGGCTGAGAAAGATATACATCAGGGTTATCTTTTTTCTTCAATTATAACTATTTATGTTGCTATCTGCAAGACTAAAGTTATCTCATAAATCTCCTTTTGAATAATTTTCCTTATCACAACGTAATTGGTTTTTGGTTGTAGGTGTGGAGCCCGTGTTTGCTACAACTGCGGAGAAAAGACCTTTTACTCCTATTTGCATATATGCAAGATTCAACCCTGTTCAGATTGCTTATTTTTCACTTTATTTATCATTTGTTTCCTACTTGTCTATTTTGCCGTCTGTTTGAACCTCCAGCAATATTACTGATCTTCGAAACTCAGGAGGTGTCTCAAACCAAGTAGAAGAATATTGATTGATCCAAGCAGGCAAAGTAGGCAAGCAAACTCTGTGCATCTAAACAAGGAAATAAATGACCCAGCGATACTTCCTTTGTATCGCGGGTTGGAACCGGTCCGGTCCCGGTACGGACTGGTACGCCCGATCCTTGAAACCATGATATATAATATATATGATGGATTGATCTCAGCAATCAGCCAATGGCACATTGTTCTGAGTGATGGGATAAAAACAACTCAAATAACTTGCCGATTAAATATCGGGCAGCGGAAAAAGCAATTTATCCCTTCTTATGTGAACCTAAAAGGAATCAAACAAATAAAGTATAACCCTAAATTGAGCAAATAAACTACCACAACCACAAGCACAATAATACAAGCAATTTTTAACGTGAAAAACCTCCTCAAGGTAAGGAGTAAAAACCAGATGACCGTAGTCCTCTCAAAAACTCCACTATCACAATGTAATGGGAATACACAAGTTCTATCTAGTTATAACTAGAGGCATACAACCACAATTATCTCAAGATTAAACAATCTTGGCAAACAAACAATTTCTACAAGAGAGTTGGAGAAATCTCATCAACATAGTGGCTCAGAAAACGATCCTAGAAATATGTTGACAGAGAGCTCTAAAACCGATCTCTACTGTTCAGATTGTATATCCATGCGTCGTGAACACACCGACCAAATTTCAGCAAAATTGGACCACGGATCGACCTCCAAACTGCCACTTGATCAGAACTGGAAACATCTCTTCAACCCAGAAAAATTCTGGAATCTTCTCGCGGCTTCTTCCACTTGTGCGCACTCTAGCTTCAGCAGCGAAAGGGTTTTCCCCTTTATTTCAACAAGTTGAAAGGACAAAAATGTCATTGGGTATCCATGTGGGCCTTAACCCACATGGGCTTTACTTATTCAAGTGAACTTGGGCCATCTCCACAAAGGAGGAAACCCAACCCAACACAGAGAACTACCAGAATTATACAAAGGTGTGGTAGGGCAAAATAGCATCCCATCCAAGCATACAGGAGAAGTCTCAGGCTTACACAACAGAACTCTAATACAGTAGAAAGGATGTGAGAGTAATTTCACTCCTAGATGGGCTTGCATCAGGTCATAGTTTAAAATTTAGTATATTTTGGCAAAGTTTCGGTTCAAAACAATTTTATGATTAAAATAATTAAACCAGATAAAGGTGAAATTTTCGCAAATTTTGGACCGAATTTCGCATCAGGTCTTAGTTTAAAATTTCGGATATTCGACAAGTGGTGTGAGCTGTTGTGCAGGTCGGCAGTTTTAGAATGGCCTAGGCTTGTTGCCCTTTCCCGGAGTGTTCTGTATTGATATTGAGCGAGCGTAAGGGAAGGAATAGAAAATCAAAGTGTCCAAATTGCAAGAGAGACTTCTATTTTCACTGCAAGACTCTTTGGCATGCTGGGTTTCGATCGATGTGATGATAGAAATAATATGAGAGACACAAACGATATCCTCTTAGGACGACTTATCGAAGCCAATAGATGGATGAGATGTCCAGGCTGCCACAACAGTGTAGAGTTGTTCCAAGGTTGCACCATGATCAAGTGCAGGTCGGCTTCTCTCTTTCTCTCATTCTTCTTAGTAGTACTGATTACATGCAAATTAAGGTTTGTGAACTACTAAAATCATATTGGTCCTTTAATAGGCCCTTTACAACTTAGGTTTCTTAGGACAATGGAAAGAGGCTTAAAAGCATAGAGAAGAGTGAAATTATTGTTTCAGTATTGATATTTTCCTATTGAAGCCAGATGAGAAGAGTGAGAAAAGTCCATGATCACTTGTTTTTGGTTTCTAAGTCAATAAAATAAGCAGAATCGTCTAAAATATCCATGTAGACGAATATTGATTGATCCAAGCAGGCAAAGCACAACCCACATAATCGGTTTTAGTAGGTTGATTGATTCGGCGTAGATTTAGTAAACAATGTTTTAATAGTAGTTGATTTCTTTTCTCTCAGCTATAGCTATATTATAATAGGAAATAAATAACAGTCGTTATTTGTTTCGTATATATCTAGTTAGTTCTTATTCTGTAGCTGTATAATTTATCTCAGGTCTTTGATTTAAGGCAATTAACTAGATTTAAATTTTGAATTAGAATTGAGAATCTTACCAATTCGATTGTATCTTTATATATAAATACTCTACATCATCAATGGAAAATCAAGCCATTACAATACCAATTCTCAACATGGTATCAGAGCTTTAATGCTTTTGGGTCTCTCTCTCCTAATCTCTGCATACATCACTCCAACAGCCGACCCTCTTCTCTTCTTCTTCGATCTTCTCTTCTTCTTCTCCTATGGCTTCCCACGACTTATCTACCACAGCTACGTCACAACCCACCGTCCTGAACACCCATGAACCCAGCAATCTTCTCATAGCAATCAACATTTCCTCCCATAACACCATAAAACTCGCCACTACAAATTACCTCTCATGGAACCTTCAATTTTATGCCACCCTTGTTGGATACAATCTTGAGGGATATATTGATGGATCCCACCCTTGTCCATCCGCCACCATCACTACAAACAACAACACTGTTCCAAACCTTGCCTATCAAACTTGGATTCGACAAGACAAACTGATCTTCAGTGCTCTTGTTGGGTCCCTATCTGCCCCCATCATCCCTCTTCTCAACCGTACTACCACTTCCCGTGAAGCCTGGACTACTCTTGCTAACACATATACAAAATCCACCTGGGGCCACATCAACCAAATCAAAGAGCAACTCAAACATCCGGAAAAAGGATTCCAAAGCATCACTGAATTTATGCAATTCATCAAAGGTCGTGCTGATGAACTTGCCATTCTCGGCAAACCACTTGATGAGGAGGACTTCATTGAGAAGATTCTCGACAATCTTGGTGATTAATACAAATCCATCATCGAAGCCATTTATGTCTGCGAGACACCCATCTCCTTTGATGAACTTCATGAAAAATTACTAAATAAAGAGTCCTCGCCGATCACAACCTCCACTTGCATCTCTTCTGGCTAGCGCCAATCCGGCAGTCCATCGCCATCGAACTTGGCGACCATCGTCCCCTCACGGTCCTCCTTCCCCAGCGTTTTCCAACGCCGGGCCACACTTTGCTACACCTCGGGGTGACCTTTCGCCTCAGCGACCCTACCTCGGTCACTACGAGGTTTGCAGATTACAAGGTCACATCGCCCAGAGGTGTCCCACCTTCCGCTTGGTCCCTTCCCAATTCACTTCAAATCACCAAGCACTGAACTCTTGTCCCTCGACACCACGCCCACAGGCACCTTGGCAGCCTCGCCCTCACTACACGGCCATCACCACTCTTGACACTCCAAACTGGCTTCTTGATAGTGGAGCATCCCACCATGTCACCGCCGACCTGAGCAATCTCTCTTCATGCTCCCTATGACGACACTGACGACATTATGATCGGCGACGGCATGGGTCTTCCCATTACCCATACCGGTTCCACTTCTCTTAACACTACCTCTCGCACCTTTTCCTTAAATAATGTCCTTTGTGTTTCTAGCATGAAAAGAATCTAATTTTCATTTATCAATTTTGCACATCTAACCATGTCTCTATTGAATTCTTACCCAGTGTCTTTCATGTGAAGGATCTACGCACATGAGCAATCCTTTTGACGGGACAGACTAAGGATGGCGTGTATGAGTGGTCGGTCTCTCCAATCAAGTCTTCTCCGTTAGTTGCCTTTTCAAGTGTCAAGACCACTTCGTCCGAGTGGCAACACCGACTTGGTCACCCTTCTCTTACAATTTTTAAGCATATTGTCTCCCATTTTCAATTAGCATTATCGAGTCCAGTAACACCGCCTTCTAGTTGTAACGCCTGTTACTGCAATAAAAGTCACAAACTACCATTTTGCTACTTGTCTCTTCTCAACCTCTTGAAATCTTATTCCCGGATGTATGGACTGCTCTTATTTATTCTTTTGATAATTTTAAATATTATGTCATTTTGTCGATCACTTTACCAAATATAATTGGTATTATCTGCTCAAACAAAAATCTCATGTGTATGATGTTTTCATTTGATTCAAAGCTCTCGTAGAAAAATACTTCAATCGACAAATACTCACTCTTTATTCTGACAATGGTGACGAATATAAAGCACTTGATAATTACTTTGCCACTAATGGTATTTCTCATCTTACTACCCCTCCACATACTCCGGAACACAATGGCTATTCAGAAAGGCGTCATCGCCACATAGTCGAAATCGGTCTCTCGCTTCTCTCTCATGCCTCCCTTCCTCTAACATATTGGAATCATGCCTTTGCCACTGCGGTCTACCTCATCAACCGCGTGCCCACACCCACTCTTAATCTCTCATCTTCGTCCAAGAAAATCTTCGGTTCCTCTCCAAACTACTCAAAACTTCGTGTCTTTGCATGGTTGTCTATGCTACCCCTGGCTTTGTCCCTACTCTTCTCATAAACTTGACCCTCGCTCCACTCCTTGTGTCTTCCTTGGTTACTCACCCACACAGAGTGCCTACTTCTGCTTGACCCACACACCTCCAAAATTCATGTCTCCCGCCATGTCAAGTTTGTTGAGACCATTTTTCCCTTCTCGTCTCTTCAGCATCATCTTAGTCGTCCCCAACTAGAAGCCCTCCTAGTTGGCTCCCACTCGTGACCATCATTCCCGTTCACACCACTCCAGTGTTGCCACTCAGCACGCCCTCTGAAGCACCACCTTCATTTGCTTCTCCATGCAGGATCGACACTACCCCACCAGCTATCTGCCCCTTCACAAATCAACCGGACCCCACACCCACCCCAATACCAACCCCTCCACCCCAGCAATCCAATTTCCCTACCTTCACCAACACCCACACCATGATAACTCATGCCAAAAATGACATCCGCAAACCCATTAAGAAACTCACCCTCTTCGCCAAACTACACCACACTGATGACCTCGAACCCACCACCATGACCCAAGCTCTCAAAGATCCCAAATGGCGTCGTACTATGTCTAAGGAGTATGATGATCTTGTTTGAAACGATACATGGGAGCTTGTTCCCGTGGCACCAACACAAAACCTTGTAGGGTGCAAGTGGGTTTTTCGTACTAATGACTATCTGATGGTTCCATTGACAGGTTCAAAGCTCGCTTAGTTGCCAAAGGATTTCATCAAAGATCGGGTATCGACTACCATGACACATTCAACCCAGTGGTCATACCCACCACCGTCCGTCTCGTTCTAAGTATAGCTGTAAGTCGCAGCTGGTCCTTACGTCAATGGGATGTTAACAATGCCTTCCTTCAAGGCCATTTATCTCAAGACGTATTTATGGCTTTATAGATCACGACCATCCTGATCATGTGTGCAAGCTTCGCAAGGCCATCTATGGTCTTAAACAAGCTCCCCGTGCCTGGTATCATGAGTTGCGTCAATTTCTTGTCACCTCCGGCTTCGCCAACTCTCATGCCGACACATCACCGTTTGTCATCAACACTGCCGGCACTATGATATACTTACTTGTTTATGTTGATGACATCATCATTACAAGTAACAATGATGCAGCAGTGCAACGATTTGTTGAGCTCTTCGCCCAACGATTCTCTCTCAAGGATCTTGGGCCCCTATCCTTCTTTCTTGGTGTTGCAGTCCTTCCACACCAACATGGACTACGTTTCTCTCAACAACGATACATTGGTGATCTTCTCGCTTGAACATAAGTGACCGATGCAAAACTAGTCGCCACACCACTTGCTACAAACCTGACACTCACCCTTCACACCGGTTCGGCCCTCTCGGATCCCATAGCATACAAGACCATAGTTGACAGCCTTCAATATCTCTCACTTACACGACCTGATATTGCATTTGCAGTCAATAAACTCTCCCAATTTATGCACCGTCCCACCACTAAACACTGGAATGCTGTCAAAAGACTCCTGCGCTACCTCTGTGGAACGTCTAATCATGGTCTGGTGCTCTATCGCAACTCATCATTGTCTTTTCATGCGTTCTCCGACGCTAACTGGGCAGGAAACAAGGATGATTTTACGTCCACCAGTGCTTACATTGACTATATTGGACTAAATCTTATATCTTGGAGCTCTAAGAAACAACGCACAGTTGCTCGTTCTTCCACTGGGGCGAAATACAGATCTGTCGCTGCCACTGCTGCTGAATTAAGTTGGGTTTGCTCTCTACTTACTGAGCTTGGTATTCATGTCCCTCAATCTCTGGTGATCTATTGTGATAATGTTGGTGTGATCCATCTTTGCTCTAATCCGGTATTTCACTTTCGCATGGAACATGTTGCAATTGACTTTCACTTTATTCAAGAAGAGGTTCAGCATGGTGCCCTACGTTTCGCTTATGTCTCCTCTGAGGATCAATTAGCAGATGCCTTCACCAAACCTCTTCCACACACTCGATTTCTCACTCTCACAACCAAGATTGGACTCTCCTCACGAAGCTCCATCTTGTGGGGGCATATAAGAGGAAATAAATAACAATCGTTATTTCTTTTGTATATATATCTAGTTAGTTTCTATTCTGCAGCTGTATAATTTATATCAAGTCCTTGATTTAAGGCAATTAGCTAGATTTAAATTTTGAATTAGATTTGAGAATCTTACAAGATTCAATTGTATCATTGTATATAAATACTCTACATCATCAATGGAAAATCAAGTCATTACAATACAAATCCTCAACATATATATCACCCTTGCTGCAATTAATACAAGGAGGTTGTTGGTGTAATAAGGTTTTGACTACTAGTTCACTAGTTCCGTATATATCTATATAATGAAATATGAACCATATATTAAAGATTGATTGCAAGGTGTAAACACAAATTTTGTCAATTGAAATCAACGAACAAGATGTGCATAACAAAATCAATTTTATTGATTTAATATGGGTGATTACAATCTCTAAGGATTTTCTTTATACAAAAGAAAAAATCATCTGATTCTTCACTTCAGGGTGTCTTCAATCCAACGGTTGCAATACTTAATCTTGGGTTGATTTGGTCTTCCTTGATCTTCTTTGTAGTAATCGGGAAGGTAGTGAATTTGATAGATCACGAATAGAATCGTGAGGATTTGTTGCGTAGTCTTCGGCTTGATCTCCGATCTTGTAGACTTATAGGAGATGTGGACCGAAGGCTTCAACTTTGATGTAGATTTCTGGGCCTTTGAGTATATTCAGAGAATAAAGAAGTCTTCGGCTTGATCTTCGGGCTTATAGACTTATAGAGGATGTTGACCAAAAGCTTCAACTTTAATGTGGATCTCTGGGCTTTTGAGCGTATTCAGAGATTGAAGAACTTGAATCTTTAGGCTTGAATGTTGTATTTTGAAGCTTCAAGTCTGTAGATCTTCAGGTCTTTAGGACTTCAAATGTTCAAGGTATCAGAGCAGTAGAGCTTCAGATCTCTTCTCCTTCTTCTGATCTTTGAACTTTATGATTTTCTCTTTCTCTGAATGAGAGAGGACTACCCCTATTTATAGATTTTGAGGGGAGGATCCTTGACTTAGAGATAATTTTCAATTTAATTAGGGATTATCTGCATGTGGGAGGGTAGAGTTCTACTTGCTCTCAACCACTTTAGGATATTATCTAATATAAGATAATTATTTATTTAAGAATTATCTAAATTTTGATTGGATAGTTTTTAGATAATTTTTTTGAGAATTATCTAAAATTTTTCTGTATTTTAGGATAATTCATATTTAATGAGAATTATTATAATTTTAATTTAAAAATTCTCTGTAGGTCCCATTTGAATTAATCAAAGATTCAATTTGAGAGAATCTTATTTTAGTGGGCCCATCTTGTGAGATTGTGCCATGTGGCAGATTTTGATCTCAAAATTTTTCCTTTTACAAATGCCCATTTGAGGCTTGTTTGTTGACACAACTTGTTGTATTTGTAGTGAACAAGACTCGATTTTATGTGTGGGACTTGACTTTGTAGCAGCTTATCAAATTTACCGACTTTAATTTTACACAAAATTTGTTGTGCAATTTTTTTTTTGAAATAATACTAATCGATGGTATTACTGTTCAAAACCTCAAAAACTCCAATTCTTTTGTTTTTTTCAAGACAATTGAGACTTCAATGTAGAACGGATGCATTCCTCCTAGCATAGGACACATGTGAAATGTATTTATAGTCTTATATACCTTGAAATGACTTATTTATGATACCATTGCATCGTACTAGAGTAGCGCCTGAAGAAAACCTGTTTGTGATACAAGATGGTTCAGAACTGTCCATCGACTTAGAACTCTTTTTATTTTTGATTTCTTCTTTTGACTGGAATCTTTTGATAGGAATCTAATCAGATTTTTAGGAGTTTAAGTTCTTGAAGAAACCAACTGCAACTCTATACTACAGCTGCTGAATACCATTAGTTTAGTTGAATACGATCCTTCCTCGTCCGAGCGAACTTCTGTTCGGTATGCCTCGCCTCTTTTTTTTTCTTCTTCCTTTATTTCTTGTGATGTTTTTTTTTATTGTTTCCTTTGAATGTGGCATAGTGTCGACATGCTCTCGTCCGGTATTCTATACAGCCGGAACGCGAAATTCACGACTAGCACCTCGTCGGCGTCGCACCAGAGCGTTTCCCGATTCAGATCAACTATATTACGGCAAACAAGCGTTGAACTTAAGACCAACCCTGACTCGATCGGCAAATTTTTGAAGCCAATCTCCAACGATTTGCGGCCTTCGACGGTGTCCTCTTCGGTTTTTCAACAATTGAAGATTTCTGCTTCTTAAAATTATATATACGCTGTAGTCACTAGCATTCATCCTCAGCCAACGGACCAGCTAGCGGAGTTGCAGAGCAGCCGTTCTTAAGATCACGTGCATCTTTTAAACAGGTATTTCTTCTTCATTTTTTTTTTCTTTTTTTCTTTTTGTTTTAAAGTATCATTCTTTTTGATGATGGGAAAATGTTGTTCATCAAAATAATCTCATTCAAATCGCCTACCTTGTTCCTAAATTTCACCGGAACAATGCCGTGGAACTTATAATTTGCAAGAACGACACAGAAACAACCAAACCGATTGTTACCGAGATCCAATTCAAATAATAAATTCAAGCCCACGATTTTGTGAGGAATAGAACGGCAGAACAAACAATGCTAAATCCTCTGATAGGTTTCTGGCGATATCTCCATTGTTGAGATCAATGCCCGACGACAGTCTGAACAGCCGGATCATCAAACAACGTCAGTATATTACAAACCTCATATTCAACCTGATTACCGATCATATTGAAAGAATCGGAGGGGATAGCCTACTTTTAAACTTGCAAGGGAATGCAGGCGTTCTTGATCTTTGGGTTTTCAAACATGAAGGTGACAATGTTGCTCTCATCGTCTGCTTTGATGGTGATGATATTGGTGATGACGGATTTGTAAAAGGATAAAATGTATTAAGGGAACCAGTTACAATCATCTACCAGAATAAGGTAGGAAGTCTATCTCAAGACAGCCTAAACCGTCGCGCAGCCGTTCTGTGAAGAGCGTTCCTTCTCAACATTTAACTGTAGAGAAAACAAAAGAAAGGGATAGAAGGAAATGAGGGTTGCAATAACTGAGAAAGGGTGAGTGAATGCAGTCACAGAGCAATAAAACATCACATGTTGAAGATTTATCCTTTTCTTTCAGTCTCTTTACTCACTGTTGTTTCAGGGTTGTGAAATTTGATTTTTAATTCAGATCTTCGATCCTCTTCAATGGAGGATGGGGATTGGTGTTTGTAGAGTTTCCTACTCTCAGTAGGATAAGTGTCACTCGGCCAAGCGTTTAGAGGGGGACCCTCGAGTGCTAAGAGTGACACGTGGTC
>JAUPMG010067522.1:0-13298 GCA_031762675.1 Pachysandra terminalis
TTTATCCATTAATCCTGATCTTAGTTAGGTTTGTAAATCTTAGCCAATAATCCTACTTCATTTACTATAGTTTATAATATTAGTTTAATGGTAACCTTACGTTAGTTTCTAGGTGTAGTGGTTTAATTTACCATTTTACCCTTTATGTAATGTTATTTTTAATCGGAATTTTTCTGGTCTTTACAATAGCTGTGTGATATGAGTATGTTTGACGTATGGGTAATGTGAGTTTACTTAATGTATGATTACTTGTCTTTGGTGTGAGGTCCCTAGTGACCTGTTCTCAAGTGTTGGTTTTTTGTGAGTGACCCTATAAGGCTCAATGTGTTGTTTCAAAACTCCCCTTAGGGAGGAGGGTTTGATGATTAGTATATGTGTTGTGTTTTCATAAATCCTAGGAGGGTCTGATGTGTTTGTATTGGTACGGTTCTGTTCGGGTGATTTCTACCAAGGGCTAACTTATCCCCTAACAAGAAAATGAGGTGATTCTACCATGGGTTAATTTGTTTCCTAAAGAGAATGTGGTGTTTGCTGCCATGGGTTAACTTGTACCCATAAAGGAAATGTTATGGTGTCTTCCTACCTTTGGATACCCAATCCTCCCTGATAGGAAATGGTTTGTGTGTTGTGGTACATTCTTTGGGTAATATTACCTAAAGGAGATGTTCTTGTGATTATATTGTTAGGTTAGTTCTAACAATTCTGCATTGCATACAATTTCATCATCCTCACCCCATCATGTGCATAATGCATCATATCATTTATATCATGATTATTTTGTATGTGTTTGTCATGTCATCATTGATTGCTTTGTGTTGTGTGCATCTTCGTTGATTGTATAAATGTGTGGATTGATTGTGATGCTTGAATGTTGTGTATGTCTGTAAATGAGAAGTTATGAGGATTTATGGTTTCATGAGAGGTGTTTTTAGCATGATTAAGATCATGAGTCATAGTTATGTGAATTGTGTCTCAGCATGATGATTATGAGAATTGCGAAATTACATGATGATTATGTCTTGTTAGAATTATGGTTTTGTTGTAATGGTGTGTGAGAAAGTTAGGAAATGCCAAGTCTATTAATATGATATTATGTGAATATAGTGTTTTCTGTCATTGGTTAACTTGTCCCCAGAAAGGAAATGTTATGGTGTCTTCCTACCTTTTAATACCCAATCATTG
Source organism: Pachysandra terminalis (assembly GCA_031762675.1). Classification (NCBI taxonomy): domain Eukaryota; kingdom Viridiplantae; phylum Streptophyta; class Magnoliopsida; order Buxales; family Buxaceae; genus Pachysandra; species Pachysandra terminalis. Next base: position 1,183 of record JAUPMG010067522.1, read on the forward strand.
AAAGGAAATGGTTTGTGTGTTGTGGCACATTCCTTGGGTAACATTACCTTAAGGAGACGTGGGTGTTATTATGTGGTTAGTCTAGGCCCTAGCAATCCTGCATTGCATACAATTTCATCATCTTCACTCCAACATGTGCATAGAGCATCATATCATTCATATCATGATCATTTTGTATGTGTTTGCCATGTCATCATTGATTGCTTTGTGTTGTGTGCATCTTCATTGATTGTATAAATGTGTGGATAGATTATGGTGCTTGAATGTTGTGTCTGTCTGTGAATGAAAAGTTATGAGGATTTATTATTTCATGAGAGGTGTTTTCAACATGATTAAGATCATGAGTCATAGTTATATGAATTGTGTATCTACATGATGATTATTATGAGAATTGTGAAATTACAAGATGATTGTGTCTTGTTAGAATTATGTTTTTGTTGTAATGGGGTGTGAGAAAGTTAGGAAATGCCATGTCTATTAATATGATATAATCTGAGTGTGGTGAATGATGTGACAAGAATGTGCTATAAGAGGATGGTATTGTGTGAAATGATATATATATATATATATATATATATATATATATATAATGAGATTATGGTGTGAGACTGACTGTATGATGAAGAATGTGAATGTTGTGATATATATGAATTGTGTGAAAACTTCATGAAATTGGATGTTGTTATATGACTGTGAAATTGTTAAGGGTAGTTTCCTTGGATTTACCTATTGAGCTTCCAAAGCTCCCCCTACTTGCAACAGGTTATCTACAAGTGTGATGGTTGGACCTGGAGAGCGAAAGAGTGCTTGAGGAACATTGGCTGATATGGATTTTATAAACAATGACATTTTATTTACTTTAGTTTGTAGATTTAGTTTATTTGTTTTGACTCAGTTGAGCAACCGGTTGTATTTGATTTTTATTTGGTTTGGAGAACGATGTTTTTATGTTAGGATTAATTAAGTTATAAAAATTACGAGACCTCCATTGATTATTTTGTATACTCTGATGGACCATGTCATTGGTTTGATTGGTTTGGTTGCATCCAAGGTTTGGATCCGAATGTCATTCCCTTGGAAATCCTTAAGATTCGATATCTCGGATTCGGGGCATGACAGATTGGTATCAGAGCTCTAGGTTTAAGTTACGAATCTAGAGATCTAGAGTCTAGCGAAATCCAAGGGAAAGAACATAGAAACATGTTAACCTAGGATTCATATTCGTGAATTGTGTGTTGGGTGCCTCTTGAAACTATTGATATTGTGTAATTATCTTCATGGTGTGCCTTTTGTGCTTGTATATGTCGTGTGTATATCTTTATATATAAAGAATAGTTAAACATCATACTTAGAGACTGGTTGCGTGTGTGTATATGGACGGTGGTAGAAGGAATCAGGTTGCGGGTGAGGGTTCATCTGAAGGAGATGTTGATCCTCAATTAACTGGGATCTATCTAGTATTGGGAGAGATGGCCGCATCACTCCAGAGGGAGTAGGATATGAGATAGACCCAACTAACTCAGAGTAATGGAGGGGGAATATCTTGGCTGGAGAGATATAAGAAATTGTCACCACCATCATTCGATGGAAGAGGAGAGCTAATGTGGGCTCAAGACTGGATGCAAGAAATAGAGAAGATATTTCGGGCTATGTGGTATCTGGTAGATTAGAAGGTGAGACTGGCAGTGTTCATGCTAAAGGGAGCTACCTATCAATGGTAGGACATGGTCGAGAGAGCCGAAGGAGAAATAAACGACTGGGAAGAGTTTTAAAGGAAGTATTTCGAGACTTACTTCCTTAGCAGTTACAAACGGCAGAAGGTTGCTGAGTTTCTCAAACTTGAGCAAGGTTTTCATACGGTTGCTTAGTATGAGGGAGAATTTGCGATGCTGTCTGGTTTTGCATCTCACGTCGTGGCAACAGAAAAAGTGAAGGTTGCCAAATTTGAGGAAGGATTGTGACACTGAGGTGAGAAGAGGTTGTCTCACATGGCTTCAAGAATTATGAACAAGTCTTGGAATGTGTTCGAAGAGTAGAGAGAAACAATGATCTATCCTCACATCAGAGGGATACTTCCAGGATAGATCTGGGAAGGTTCCAGCAGAACCAACACCAAGGTGTGAAGAGGGGTAAATCAGATGACTATCTGAGAGCAGTTGTGGCTAGACAACTCCAGGAACAGAGGTTCCTATTGCCGCACCATTCATACAACAGAGTCCTCCAATGATCTGACATTACTGTGGTAAGGCTAGGCATGTCAAGAGGTTCTGTAATGAAAGAATTTGAGTCAGACATGTCCACGCTCTAACTGATGGAACAGTCCAAGGGGATGACGGAGCTATGAATGATGTGGTGGAAGGTATACTGATACTGATTATTTTCATTCTCCTGCACGTGTATTTTTGACTCGGGTGCCACGCATTCATTCATTTCTACACAATTTGTACATGCGTTGGGTCTTGTACCATCATTAATGACTGAATCTTTAAGCATAACTAACCCCGTAAGGGGAGTGGTCACACTTAGCTGGATATGTTTGGATTGTGTAGTTAGAGTAGGGGATCTCAACTTGGAAGTTAACTTCATGGTATTAACCATATCAAACTTCGATGTAATCCCAGGCATGGATTGGTTCTCCGCCTATCATGCCAAAGTTGATTGCTTTGAGAAGGTAGTGGTAGTTAACTTCGCTTAAAAAGAAAGTATAAGGATTTTGAGAATTTGACGGACTAATGAAGTTGGGCTTTATAAGGCCGAGTGTGTCACCGTGGGGAGCACTGGTTATTTTTGTTAAAAAGAAAGATGAGTCAATGCGGTTATGCATTGACTATAGGCAATTGAATCATGTCATCATTAAGAATAAATATCCCTTGCCTAGAATTGACGACCTCTTCAATCAGTTGAGGGGAGCCCAATATTTCTCTAAAATAGATCTGAGGTCGGGTAATCACCAGTTGAGGATAAGAGAAAGTGATATACAAAAGAAAGCTTTCAGGACTAAACGAACACTATGAGTTCGTGGTGATGTCTTTCGAGTTGATTAACGCTCCTATGGCATCCATGGATATGATGCACCGAGTATTCATACCTGATTTGGATCAGTTTGGGGTGATCTTCGTCGATGATATTCTGATTTATTCTAAGTCAAAGGAGGAGCATGAAGAACATCTGGGCATAGCACTAAAAACGCTTTTAGAGCATAAGTTGTATATAAATTTAGTAAGTACGACTTCTGGAAGGACGAAGTTAGATTTTTTGGGACATGTGGTATCCAAGTCTGGAATTTCAGTAGATCCTTCAAAGGTGGATGCAATATTGAGTTGGGAGAGACTGAAGAACGCGTTTGAAATTCGGAGTTTCTTGGGGTTAGTTGCATATTACCGAAGGTTTATAGAAGGCTTCTCTAAGATTTCCGCACCGTTGAAAAATTTGACAAAGAAGGATGTCAAGTCTACTTGGGATGACAGATGTGAGGTTGCTTTCGAGGAACTCAAGAAGAGGTTAACTTCAGCCCTTGTATTAGTGATACCGGTTAGTGGAAAGAAGCTAGCAGTTTATACAAATGCCTCTTTGATGGGTTTGGGGTGCGTAATGATGGAAGATGGACAAATTGTTGGCTATGCATCTAGACAACTCAAGATTCATGAGCACAATTACCCTACTCATGACTTAGAGTTAGTCACGGTAGTTTTCACATTGAAGTTATGGAGACACTATCTGTATAAAGAAGATTTCAAACTCTTCACAGATCATAAGAGTTTGAAGTACTTGTTCACTCAGAAGGAGTTGAACATTAGGCAACGAAGATAGATGGATTTAGTGTACGATTATGCGACTACACTTAACTATCATCCGGGGAAAGCAAATGTGGTTGCAGATGCTTTGAGCAGGAATCCTCGAATTACATTGGCATGTTTGATGAGGTAAGAACATAGCTTGACAGAAGCTTTTAGTGCCTTGAAAATCAAATCTGATGGGAAGAAAGGTGACGGATTACTTTTTAGTTTAGTGGCAAGGCCATCTTTGATAGAATGAATTTCAGAGGGGAAAAAATCAGATCAAGATTTACAGTTATTGGCAGCAGATGAGATAAAGCCAAACTAGTTAGTACAGACTGAGGGGGTGATTAGATTTTGGTGTAGACTTTGTGCTTCCAGTGATGAGTTGATATGGAATAGAATTTTAGATGAGGCACACAAGTCTAGATATTCTATTCATCCGGGAGGTACGAAGATGTACTGCGATTTGAGGAAAGTATACTGGTGGCCGGGAATGAAAAGAGATATAGCTCAGTTTGTAGCAAGGTGCCTTACTTGTCAGCGAGTGAAGGCAGAGCATATAAGGACAGCTGGTTGACTTCATCCATTACCTATCTCGGAATGGAAATGGGAGCATGTAACCATGTATTTCATTATAGGGTTGCCTAAGTCCAAGACAGGGAATGATTCTATTTGGGTGATTGTGGATAAGTTGACCAAGTCGGCTCACTTTTTATTGGTGCGGGTTACAACTTGTAGAGATAAAATGGCACGGCTATACATTAAGGAGATTGTGAGATTACATGGGGTACCAGTAAGCATTGTCTCAGATCGGGATACGAGATTTACATCTAAATTTTGGGCGAGTATACTGAAAGCTCTAGGCACACAGCTAGATTTCAGTACAACTTTCCACCTACAGAAGGATGGACAAATGGAAAAGGGTGAACCAAATATTGGAGGACATGCTTAGAGCAGATGTGCTAGATTTTAAAGGAAGTTGGAGTGAACATTTTCACACCTTCTGAATAGGGACGTGCGTTCAAGGGGAAGTGCTATTTGAATCTTACGACCAAAGGAGAAGCTACAGAGGAAAAAACCAGATCTGGATATTTCAACCATTGAAGGAAAAGAGGACAAGAGGAGAAAAAGAAGAATAGCAAAAGGAGAAGGCTAAGGTGATCTTACAAGATCCTAAAAGTTACAGAAAAAGGATCTAAGAAAAAAGAGGTAGGTGTTTCCTTGGACATTATTCCAAACACTTCCATGGGAATATGATGATTGTATTAGTTATATCGATTAGGTTGGATTTGTATGAGAAGTATGCTAGGAATGCATTAGATATGATTTGTTTGCTAAGATTCAAGAGAGATTGATTTATATATGAATTTAACATGATTCGTGTAATAATATGATAACCTAATGTGCTTATGATGCTCAAAGATGTATTTGATGTGTAGAATATTGAATAGGATGTATTGTTATATAATATGTGAATCCGGGAGTTTAAACTAACTTTTTTGGACAAATTATAAAGGTACTAATTTTGGAAGTTTTTGGGAAACTTGATGCTCAAAGATGTATTTGATGTGTAGAATATTGAATAGGATGTATTGTTATATAATATGTGAATCCTGGAGTTTAAACTAACTTTTCTGGACAAATTATAAAGGTACTAATTTTAGAAGTTTTTGGGAAACTTTCTGGGTTGGTATGAGCCTCGGCCTGACCTTCGGTCTGATCGAAACATCAACTTAAATCATAAAATAGGTCCAAAATTCTTGGTCCATCAACCGAGGATGAGGATGAACTGAAAACATTGACCGAGACCTTTGGCCTGACCTTCGATCAATCGAAACTTGTGACCGAAGCCCAATACCCCCAATTTGTGAAGGATAGTTAGGTAATAGCCTCGATAAGTTGAGTGTGATGTTAGTTTTGCTTAGAAATGCGTGTAGTAATATTTATGCAACTATATGACTCTATGTACTTCCGATTTGGTGTGCTGTGAGCTAGGCTGATGCGTTTTTGTCTTATGGACTATGTGATGTGTGATACATGAGTATATTTGTAGTATGGGTAATGTGAGTTTACTTAATGTATGGATTACTACTGCTTGGTGTGAGGTCCCTAGTGACAAGGTCTCAAGTGTACGTTTTCTGAGAGTGACCCTATAAGGCTCATTATGCTGTTTTAGAACTCCCCTTAGGGAGGAGGCTCTGATGCTTAGTATATGTGATGTGTTTTCAAAACTTCTATGAGGGTCTGATGTCTTGGTATTGGTACAGGTCTGTTCGGGTGATTTCTACCAAGGGATAACTTGTCCCTAAAAAAGGAAATGAGGTGATTCTGCCATGGGTTAACTTGTTTCCTAAAGAGAATGTGGTGTTTGCTTCAATGGGTTAACTTGTCTCCAGAAAGGAAATGTTATGGTGTTTTCCTACTTTTGGGTACCCAACCTCTCTGATAGGAAATGGTTTGTGTGTTGTGGGACAATCCTTGGGTAATATTACCTAAAGAAGATGTCGGTATGATTACATGGTTAGGCTAGACCTAAAAATCCTGCAATGTATACAATTTCATCATCCGCATTCCATCATGTGCATAATGCATCATATCATTAATATCATGATCATTTTGTATGTGTTTACCATGTCATCATTGATTGCTTTGTGTTGTATGCATTTTCATTGATTGTATAAATGTGTTGTAGATTGATTGTGTGGTTTGAATGTTGTGTGTGTTTGCGAATGAGAAGTTATGAGGATTTATGGTTTCATGAGAGGTGTTTTCAGCATGATTAAGATCATGAGTCATCGTTGTGAACTACCCCGGGTTGGATGGACCCCAGATAGATCGGGTAAATAGGAGTCGCCACCACTCATTGAGTTCAGGTGTGAATGGTCATCTGTGGGTTTGTCTTTTATCTCAAAATAGACTAAAAAATTAAGCTTTAATATGGTCTAACCAGATTGCGTAGGGAGGTTTTGTCAAGAGAGCGAGAAGGTGTTAGGCACCCACTCTCTTCCGGTTAACCAGTTACCCAGTTTTAGTTTATTGGGCCAATTAAAATAAAATCCTAAAGCAATAAAATAACCTAGAAAAATTCTAGAAAGTCCTAATACCCTAAAAAAAACTCTTACATGACCTAAGAATTTCTAATTAACCTAACCCTAAAAATAGATAAGACTAATAAAAACCTAATCTCAAAAAAAACTAAAGATAAAAAATTTGAAATGCATAAACTAACATAATCCAAGTCTTTAAGATCTTCAAAAATCTAATAAACCTAAAAAGTTATGGTCCTAAAATAAGCAAGACCGAAAGTTCTATAAAACTAATGAACACAAAAAAATAAAAAATAAAAATCCTTGATAATATTGTGGATCACAAACTGCAATTATAATTAATAAACCAAAAATTCTGAAGAACAAAACATATCCTTTCTATCCATGGCATACCAGGATGATTTTGAACTATCTAAAAAAAATTAAATAAAATAAAAATAATACATGTAGCAGCAGCCTATCGTCTTCCTTGAGTTTCAAAATACCTCCTATACAGCTTGGCTTGACCGGCAACAATGGCAGAGCAAGAGTGGAGTTCGGATTGAAGAAATCGATATGCTTGGCTGGGGTATCTCTCGGGTTTTCAAGGCCGAATCTAGTCTTAGTGCTGGACAAACAAAATACAGAAAATAGGGGTTTGGATTTATACTGTGAACATAGAAGAAGAATGGGATTTTCTGCAGGTTTCGAACAAAAGAACAGAGGGGTTTTGGGTTGATTTCGTAGGGATCTAGTTAGGGTTTTGAATGGGATTTGAAAGGGTTTCAATGGGGTTTGGCTTGGACGAATTCGACTAGGGTTTGGGCGATTTGACTTGGATTTGGGGTTCAAATGGGATTTTGGGTGAGGGTTTTGGAGCAGAGAAAGAAGGACGGTAGTGGATTGGAGAAGATGAGAGAGTTACCGTGGATTGAAGGTTGGAGCCGGAACAATGTCGCTGCCACCGGAGAATGGAAGAGGATTAAGGTTTCGGCTGATTAGGGTTTTCTTCGGAGCAAACTCAGAGAAAAAAAAAACTATTTTTTCCTTTCTTCTCGTTCTTCTTCTTCGATCTACCCTCTTTATAGGCATGGAAGGGCGGCATCATCCGATCCCGTCCGTCTCCATCTCGATCTTCAATCCTAATCCCTTCTCTTCTCAATCCCTATCCTCTTCTCCTCTTTGATCTTAGTCTTCTTCTCATTTTGCCTTATCCCTTCTCTTCTCAATCTCTTCTCCCTCTTTTTTCTTCTATTTGCCTTATCCCTTCCTCATCTCAATCCCTTCTTCGAATCTCCTCTTCTCTCTGTTTCGTGAAGAAGAAATCGTGAAGAAGAAGACACCAGTCTTCTTCCTAGTTTTATTTCTATAACCCCCTATTTTTTCTTTAATATCACAAATTCCCCAACCCCCATTTTATTCTTTAAAATCTATCAAATAGCCTAATCCTAATCTAAGTCTAATCCAATTTTAATCCTAATTTAGTTCTAATCCAAATCCTAATTTAACTCTAATCCTAATTTAATTTAAATCTTAACTTAACCACCCTTTTTATTTTTCTCTTTTATTGTATTTTTATTTATCTAATTCCTCCCTTTAATCACTTGAAAGCCCACCTAATTAGGATTTTAATACCAAAAATACCCCTCATATTATCAATATCAGATTTTGACCAAATTACAGCCACTTGACGAGTTCTACATGAAAAGGTCAAGTCTAGAATCGAAATATTTTTCAGAAGTCCAAAAGTCTTAAATTTGACCCGAAATGATATTAGAGGTAAAACGGTCATTTTCTCATATGATCTCGAAACTAGGGGAATGCATAAACGTTGGAACATATTTTCAGCTGAGGCGGAAAAAAATAAAGCTTTAAGGGAATGACGTCATCTATGGCATCATGCCAATTCAGGCACTGTAGCGTCCAAGGCGGAAAAAAATTGAAAGGTATGACATCATGCATGATGTCACACCAATTCTGATGGAGCCCCATGGGGACTGATCCTACTATCCCCAGACCCCAGGAGCAGGGGGACGATGAATGCTATCCCCAGACCCCATAAGCAGAGGGGGCGTCGAAGGTAGCCTCTGCTTGCGGGTGAGGTGACTAGTAAAATTCAAAATGTATTAACTTTTAGTCAAACATAAAATAATTAAGTCTTATAGGGACTACTACAGCAGTCCCCAGACCCTAGGAGCAGGGGGACGATGAAGGCTGTCCCCAGGCCCTAGGAGCAGGGGGTGAGTCGAAGGCAGCTTCCGCCTGTGGGTGAGGTGGCACCAGGTAAATAAAATATTTATTTATTGCCTTGATAATATTATCAGTCATGTTGAACTAATATTACCAACACCAAACTGCGGGAGCGGGAACATTGAAGATAAAAAAATATAAAAAAAAAAAAATAATAAAATAAATAAATAAATAAAAGTTCCCATGACATCATGGGTATGTACATGTACAGGAGGCTTTGGCTTTGACACTTTTGAGAGAAAAAAAATCTCTCCAGGCTAGCTTTGACACCTTACCCTTGGAAACAAAATATTTTTTTTCTCCCATGATGTCATGGGCAACGTAAAGGAGGCTTTGGCTTTGACACTTTGAAAGAAAAAAAAAAATCTCTCCAGGCTAGCTTTAAAGCCTTACCCTTGAAAAAAAATGAAGAAGTTCTCCATGTTTAGCTTCGACGCTTTACCCTTGAAAAAAAAAATAATTTCTCCCATGGTCATGGTACAAACGCATTACCATTATAAGAAAAAACATTTCATTCTCGAGATGATCGATCCCTAGGAGGATTAATCCCGAGGAGGATCAGTCCCAAGGATGATCGGTCTCGACGATGATCGGTCTCGAGGAGGATTGGTCCCGAGGATGATCGGGCAGTGACGCCCGAAACAAGAAAGAAAGATTGATCTCGTGAGGATTAGTTTCTGTGAGGATCAGTTCCCGTAAGGATCAGTTCCCATGAGTATCAGCTCCCATGAGGATTAGTTCCCGTGAGTTTCAGCTGCTGTGAGGTTCAGTTCCCGTGAGGATCAGCTCCGACGATAATAGCAGTTTCAGGTAGATTAAATTGTGGTAACCACAAAAAAAGGAAGATTGATCCCGTGAGGTTCAATTCCGACGATAACAACAGTTCCGTGAAGATTGAAAAAAAAAAAAAGATTGATCCCGTGAGGATCAGTTCTTGTGAGTATCAGCTCCCATGAGGATCAGTTCTTGTGGGGATCATTTCCGACGATAATAGCAGTTTCAGGAAGATTAAACTACGGTAACAACAAAAAAAGGAAGATTGATCCCGTGAGGATCAATTTTGACGATAACAACAGTTCCATGAAGATTGAAAAAAAAAAAGATTGATCCCGTGAGGATCAGTTTCCGTGAGAATCAGTTCTCGTGAGTATCAGCTCCCATGAGGATCAGTTCCCGTGAGGATCAGTTCCCGTGAGTATCAATTCTTGTGAGGATTAGTTCCGGTAAGGATCAGTTCTGACGACAACATCAGTTCTGGGAAGATTGAACTGCAGTAACAAAAAAAGGAAGATTAATCCCTTGAGGTTCAATCTTAAACAATAAAGCAGTTCCTGGAAGAGGAACTGTGACAGCAAAAAAAAAAGAATTTGATTCCATGAGGATCAGTTTTAACGACAAAGGCAATGCCGGGAAGATTGAACCGCGGTAACAATAACAAAAGAGAAACATAATTCTTAATCTTTTGACAGCACGATAAAGCTGATATATGCACCAACAGTAGAAAACCAATCCAAGGGTGATTATTACCGTTGCTAGAAAGCTGACGCCAAGCGAGTGCGGTGGCATCGAGTAAATAAATTGTTTATTTATTTATTTTCAAATAATTAAGTACTGTGGGGACTACTACCACAGTCCCTAGATCCCAGGAATAGGGTGGACGTTGAAGGCTGGCCCCAGACCCCAGGAGCAAGGGTGGCGTCAAAGGCTATCCTCCGCCTGTAGGTGAGATGGCGCCAGGAAAATTCAAAATTTATTGACTTTAGTCAAACTAAATATATTAAGTCCAGTGGGGACTGATACTACCGGCGCTAGACCCCAGGAGCAGGGGGGGGGTCAAAGGCAGCCCTTGCCTCTGGGTGAGGTGGCACCAGGAAAATAAATTATTATATATTTATTAACTTAGACAATTATTATCAGATCCTGTGGGAACTGATTCTAGTACTATTACCTGCGCCAGACCCCAAGAACAAGGGGATGTCAAAGGAAGCCTCCATCCTGTGGATGAGGTGGCACCAGACACTACGCTTATGATTTATTATTACCAAGTCTCGTGGGGACTAGTGTATGTACCAAAGCCCAAGAACAAAAAGAGGCAGTATCAAAAGCAGAGCCTAGGCCTGTGGGATTGGCCCTAGTGGCAAACCATTTACGCTGATGATGACCATCATATTACAACATGACTACGGTGGGATGCCGACATAGAGGTGCGCTTCACATTCACAAAAGAGATACGTCTCTATACTTCATGGCGGGATGCCAATACTCCACGGTGGGTTGCTGAATTAGAGATGCATCTCTATACTTCAAGGTGGGATGCCAATACTCCATAGTGAGATGCCAACTAAGAGATGCGTCTCTACCCCAAGGCAGGATGCCAATACTCCACGGCGGGATGCCGACTTATAGATGCATTCCTACACTCCAAGGCGGGATGCTGACTTAGAGACGCGTCACTAAACTCCACGTCACGCCAATGCTCAAGGAGAGTGATCGTCGCGAACTGACAATGTAAGTCAAACTATACCATGACCACACCAATATCTTGAAGATGATCATTGTGGTCAAGGGGACTGAAATGTAGATATAAAAAATGTTAAGAGCAGATAGCCCAATAATGGACCGCCACGTGTCAGGACTATGACCGACAAATAGCAAGATCCCCATTCCCTTGGGAACTTCATAAGAAAGAACTGCAGTCGGTTCGAGGAACTGGTTCAAGGAATATACGACCAAGACATAGATATAGGGAGAAGGTAGGGCGCTACCGTGATGACCCTTTATTACATAAATCACAGAATGATCAACACTACAATGAATATGCAATGAAGATAATATTAACAGGTACTCCATAGTGGGATGCCAGGCCCCTTTTTAGCAGGATGCCGATGTAGAAATACCTCTCAAGTCATACTCGAGGGCGCCCAACTGCGATGGGATAACCCCTCCGGTTCTTGAGAGCCCCACTTGTGCTGGGATATCCTCTTAAGTCATACTCGAGGGCGCCCACCTACGATGGGACAACCCCTCCAGTTCTTGAGAGCCCCACTTGTGCTGGGACATC
>JAUPMG010067543.1:0-13297 GCA_031762675.1 Pachysandra terminalis
ATGTGAGTTTCACATCTAGAGAGGGACCGGCTGGATTTAGTTGAGGGTTTAGCTAACCCAATAGACTTTCTCTTAGCTCGAGGGCTCTGTGCTATGGACGAGAAAAGAAAAGATAAAGAGGACCTCTGAAGTTTAGTCAGATGATCATGTTTCCCTGAGGGATACCACAGGTGCAAGTCTCAGCCAGAGGGCCACTGATCAAAAATAAGAATTGGGAATTGTACCCTCTAGGTTGAAAACCCTTAAAACTACGATGCACACATAGAGTAGCCCTATTCCAAGGACCGGAAGGGGGGATGACTTCAGGTTGCTGGAGTACCCTGAATAGAGGTTGGATCAGGAGGGAACAGGTTATAGTGACACTCAGAAAGAGTTGCATTTTATTGCTTTTGCTGATGCATTTGCATTCCATATTAGACTATTTGAAAGATCACCGTGGTGATTTACTGTACTTAGGTGCACAGCATGCATTAGTAATTAATCTATGTACCACAGGCATCTTGCATTATTTAGTTTTCATTTATTTCTCTAACTTGGAATATTGTAAATATTTAGACTCTAAGATTATATCTTATATATTCCTGAATTTATATAGTTATTGGTTCGTGGAGCTCATGCTTTTTAGCAACCAACATTTCAGGCTTGTTAGTCGTAGCGGCCGCAGAAGAGTTTAAGGTCTAGGAAAACCTTTCAGTTCGTAGAGTTTGGTCGACGAGAGACCGGTTGAGTATAGCACTCTGATAACATGTTATTTTTAGTCTAGAATTAGACATTCTTTTATTAGAATTTGTCAGATTTCAGATGATGTAATATTAGTTACTTAAATCTTACTAGAACATTATTCGAACTTCCACTATGTTTGACCATGTTGATCCACCTCCATAGAGATATGGGGTGAAGGTCGCAACTAGATCCAAAAGTTCTAAATTTTTGGGTCAGTTCGTGACAATTACATAGACTGTTTCTGACTATAAGACCCTTGGTAAATTCTATGTGTACACCATAGTTTTAGGGATTTTCAACCCATAGGAAGTTCATGTCCCATCTATATTTTTTATTGTGAGACGAATTCGGGGCACCACAGTATTAGCACAGGACTCTCCCCCGTGTCACATCACAGCTCACTTCTATCAATCGAATTACTCGCAAAACATTATTACATAAACAGTCACTGGGTTATTAGGGTAGCTAATCCCTCACCCAAATCATTTCAGATTTAATGTTGTCCATTCTGGACTCCAGATATTTTATCCTCATTGGCACTCTTCACTGAGTCCAATTCTCTCACATTATCCCTTTAGTCCTCCTTCCGAGGATTCAAGGTCGGTCTAGTGGTCGAGTCTCACATATGGACCCATAATGCATGTATGGCCGCATTAATGCATGTTACTATCAAGCATCTACATGTAATGCATAGCAACATTTATCTCATCATGTCACAAGTATTATAATAATCAACTAAATGAAATGGCACAAGCATTTAACATAAGCATCAATAATATATGCATCCAACTATAATTAATCACAATCAAGGAGAAATAATCTCAAATGATGTTCAAAAGTTAAATCAATCACATCGTAAACAATCTCCACATAATGAACCAATCTAGTACTAATCAATGGACTCACCGGTCCAATTATGCTCTATAAAGTCCCCTTGCAAAGAACAAACATGGGCTCCGTCAGTAGCTTGGTTGATAGACCGACAGGGTTCCACAAGCTTGTTGGTGGTGTACGAAACACCTCATCGACAAACTTTTGACGTACCGACAAGTCCACCGATAGAGGCCCCAAAATAATTCCAATGGGAGTCGGCAGACTCGTCGGTACACCAACGGGTCCACCAACAGTGCCCCCTCCAAAAGTGCTTGCTTCGGTGGACTCTTCGGTCCACCGACGCACGATAATTCTCGCGAATCTGAGTTTTCCAACATCCTTAATTATTGCTCAAATCAACACCTAAGCTCAAACAAGTTCTAAAAACATAACCTAAGCATTCTAAACTATATTAAACACATCAAAACACATTCCATAATGCATTTGAAATCAAAAACATCACAAAACCTAATTTTAAAATCATGAGCATAATTAAACATGAATAATACACACAAATCCTAATTTAAGTCATAAATTCTGAAAATGAACTTAAGAAACTTCAATCACATGATTTCTGCATAAAGAAACCCCAATCATTCACAACGAATGCACACAATGCACTTACCTTCGCTAGATTTATGATTCTTGTTCTTGAGCTTCACTTGTTCAATGATTTCTTCTTCTTGCCTCGCTCTTTCTTCCTATTCTTGTTCTCTTCCTTCTTCTTCTTCTCTCCACTTCTAAGCAAAACACAAAGAGAATTAGGGTTAGGTTATCCCTCCTAATCTTATCCCCTCTAATCTCAACCATTAGATCAAGTTTGTTGTTGGTGGGAAAGATCACCACCACTAGCACAGATTTCTGAGTGAATGTGATTCCATGTGTGTTCATGTAGGTTATCTCATGTGTGTTAACCAATAGGAAATGTTCCATCTAGTTTTTCTTATAATTTCTAGCATTATAATATAAGTCCTATAATTCTGAAATTTACATTATGGCCCAAAGTTAATTACTAAAATTTTGGTTCGTTACAGTAACCAAGGCAGGTAGTACAAGAAAAGACAGAGCGCAAGAAACGTAGGGGGAAGAGGGATGGGAGTTTTCCAAGCAACCAGAAGGAGACAGGGAGAAGAGTTCAACACCTTGGGCCCAGGGCCGAGAAGATATAAGGGCTTATAGGCAATAGTAGGTACAAAAGGAAAAGGGGGAAAGTCATCTACTGAGGAAAGAAGAGGACAAAGGGACCATTACTAGAAGTAGTAACTGGAATAGTGCGGGAAAGAAAACTAGAATTCGAAACCAAAAGTTGGATCGGGTTGGGACTAGAAAGGTCTGACACCACCCCAATAACAGAATTTGGGTGGTCAGTTATCACACCGTAAATCCAAGATATGTAATCTCAAGGACTTCAAGGTGCGACCTTCAGATCCAACCATTGGATGCAATTCACCATACATGTACCATAACTAATGGTCTATCAGAGTAATGGAATGTTCAGCGGAAGTCTTATTCAAAACTAATAAGCTGTACCATTACAACCATGGTTCATAATTCAAAATGTCATAAAATAAACTAAAACCATATCCATGCCTTTATGGGTCAAATTACATCAGTTCTCATTCAATAAAATTCAGAAACTAAAACTGTAAACATCAGCATGCTTTGTCCATGTCCAACCACTCCATATCCAGCTAAACAACTCCTCACCCTTGCCGAAAACTTGGTGCAAGAAGGCGTGAACTTTGGACGCTCAACAGGAATCCGAGAGACTATGCCTTTCCCCATTACGATAATCATATAACAACTAACACACACCATGCAAACCTACATAAACATCCACTTACTTTTTCCAATTCCATTCCAAAAACAATAATACAACAGATCACATAAACTGAAATAAAAGAGAACATATATTCACAAAATAAGGTATGAAAATGCATACACTCAATGCATAACGATACCGATGATGAACACATTCAATGTGAAATGATGAGGATGAATACAATCAATGTATAATGCTGATGAATGTGATGATGATGATTACATGAGATGCTATGCACTGTGTTAGGCATTGCCTAATCTTGTAACCACCACTCACACTATTTCTGAGAATTCTAAACCCAAGGAATGTCAACACATTCCATAGTCTTCCTTTCAGGGAATGCCACCCAAAGGTAGGAATGATCATGTTGTTTTCAGGGAATGCTACCCAAAGATAGGAATAACCATTAACACTTCCTTTCAGGGAATACTACCCCAAGGTAGGAATCACCATTACTCTTCCTTTCAGGGACTACTACCCCCAACGTAGGAATCACCATTCACATTACTAAACACACCAAACTCATGCATGTACACATACTCACATTAGAATCTCCTAGCTTAGGAATTCTGGAACCCGACCATGATCTCTCTAGGATCACACATCAACTCATGCATACCTCATGCCTAGGTCTCACATGGACCATTCATATGCCTCAATCATAACTCATGCATATCATGCCCATGCATCCAAATCAATCATACTCATATGTTTCTCAAGTCAAAATAGTTATTCATACCCTTATCGTAATCATAAAACTCAATATTAGTTCACAAAAGGCAGCAAAACAGGACAATCACACCTCTTTGATTCACAAACTACTATGTATATATCATTTTGAGATTCCATTACGACACACATCGTCGTTATGTCATAAACAAACTCTCTATAAAAATTAATCCAAAAAGGCCAACTTGGCCAATTCTCGGTTGACCAACCACTCAACCGACATTTTCAAATTTCTCGGTTGACCCCCTTGGTCAACTGACCTCCCTTGGTTCGCTAACCCGAGGAAAACCTTACCCATTTCTGAGTCTCGGTCGACCAAACTCTCTCGTTCGCCTGACCAAAGACCAAAACGACTGCACAGAGTGTCTCGGTCGACCCATCGGTCGATCAAACACATGACCGAGTCCCTCGCAAATTTCAAGAAAACCCTATGTTTTTCATTAGTTTCATTCCACATTGCATTATACATCATTACACACCCAATAAATCATTCTTACATCAATTTCCTACTTCCTGCACAGCATGCTCTCATTTCACATAGTCAATCACAAATATCCTCACATTAACATATCATTAAACAAATAAATCACATGGAGAATCACTCATTCCATCACAAAGTTATTTCCATATCAATAATCATGCTAATACAATTCATATTAAACCTATATCATCACTTTGTTAACATGCTCACATTAGAAACCCAGCAAAACATAACATACATGCATCCTTTCAATCCATAATACTCGGTCCTTATTTTCTATGATAATGGAAAGAGAGATATCAATGGAACCTACCTGATATGCTTTCTTTGCAGATCTCTACAGCAGTTCCAAGCTCCTCTTTCCAGCAGCCTTTCTTCTTCTTCCTTAACTTTCCTTCTCTTCTCTTCCTTTCTCTTTTTCTCTATAGCAACACCAAAATCTCTCAATTCTCCTTTGGTCGTGGGTTCCAAAGAAAAGAGAATTGGTTGTGGGAACTTCCCATAACTCACATACCTATTTGGAAGGTGGTTGAGAGAATCATGCAATCCTCCCTCTATCCAAATCAAGCCAAATCTTATTCAAATTCAAATAGTAAAAAACTAGAGTAACCTCACTTAGTCACATGGGCCCCTCGACCAGCTCTAACCCAATTGTTTCATGCGTCACATCCAAAGGCCCTAGTTTCCATAAAATTTAGAATCTCATAAGTAAGCCCCAATATTCATAATATTAACACAATGACCCCTAAAATTTGTTATTATCACAAATCACTACTAATTTAGCTAATTAAACATACAACTCCTTTATAGTCTTATTAAAATCATTATTAATCATGATTAAATTATATTAATTATAAATTAAGGACAAGGGTCACAACAATCTACCTCCCTTAAATGAGATTTTGTCCCGAAATTTACGTACCTCAATCCGTGAACAAAGATGGATAATGCTTCTGAATCTTTTATTCAAGTTCCAATTCCATTGGATCTTTAGTAATGGAATGGTCTTCGTCCTTATCACTTGCTCATTATGGTCCATGATCCGTACTGGTGATTCCTCATATGATACATCCTCCCAGAGCTATAGTTCCTGCCAGTCAAGAACATGCAATGGATCCAGTTCATATTTCCTTAAAATTGAAACATGAAATACGTCATGAACAACACTAACTGAGGTAGTAGTGCAAGACGATAAGCAACGCTTCCAAGACATTCTAACACCTCAAATGGTCCAATGAAATGAGGTGCAAGCTTCCCTTTCTTGCTGAATCTCATTACTCCCTTCATTGGTGAAACCTTCAAGAATACATGATCACCAATGCTGAACTCAAGACCCCGTCTCCTTCGATCTGCATAACTCTTTTGACGACTTTGAGCTGCACACAATCGCTCCCGGATAATCTTTACCTTCTCGGTAGTCTCGTGGATCAGCTCTGGTCCAAGAATACCACTCTCCCCCACAATTTTCCAACAAATAGGTGATCTGCATGGCCTCCCGTACAATGCCCCAAATGAAGCCATACCAATACTAGACTGACAGCTATTATTGTAAAAGAACTCGGCCAAAGGAAGATGATCACACCAACTCCCCTTGAAGTTCAATACACAAGCCCTCAACATGTCTTCTAGTAACTTATTAACTCTCTCGGTCTGCCCATCTGTCTGAGGATGAAAGGCAGTATTGAAATCAAGCAGTGTCCCCAAAGCTTTTTGTAAACTTGCCCAAAAATGAGAAGTAAATCTCTCATCTCGGTCTAACATGATGCTCGCTGGAACTCCATGTAACCTCACAATCTCGCGAATATACATTTGTGCCATATCATCTCTTGACGTCGTAATTCGTACTGGTAAGAAGTGAGCTGACTTGGTCAACCGATCCACTATTATCCAAATGGAGTCACAACCCCCTTTGGACTTGGGCAAACCCACAATAGAGTCCATAGTCACATGCTCCCACTTCCACTCTAAAATTGATAACGGCTGAAGCAATCCTGTTGTCTGTATGTGTTCTGCCTTAACTTGCTGACATGTAAGACACTGAGCCACAAACTATGCTATGTCCCGCTTCATACCCGACCACCAATATAATCTCCTCAAATCACGATACATCTTGGTACCTCTAGGATGAATCGAATACCGTGACTTGTGAGCCTCCTCCAATATCTCATTCCGAACAATCTCATCATTAGGAATACAACACCGGCCTCTAAATCTGATCACTCCATCGATATGTACTAACCAATCCGGCTTTGCAGCATCCGTTGCCAAAATCTAACGATTCTGCTCTAATTTCTACCCTTTTGAAATTCAATCCAGCAATGATGGTCTAGTCACAAGATGAAAGAGTACACCAGTACTCTTTCTCTCATCCGTACGAATGTACAAGGCACTGAAAGCTTCTACCAAACTGTGCTTCTACCACATAAAACAAGCCAAAGTGTTATCGGGCTTATGACTTAAAGCATCCGCAACTAGGTTCGCTTTCCCCGGATAATATTGCAATGTAGTCACATAATCGTGCACTAACTACATCCACCTCCTCTGCCTCATGTTCAATTCCTTCCAAGTGAAAAAATATTGCAATGTAGTCACATGTTCAAACTCTTGTGATCTGTGAAAATCTCGAAATCCTCTCCATACAAGTAGTGCTTCCATAGCTTCAAGACAAACATCACAGCAGCTAACTCTAAATCATGAGTAGATTAGTTTTGCTCATGAACTTTGAGTTATTGTGATGCATAGGCTACGACCTGTCTATCCTGCATCAGTACACATCCCAATCCTAGTAAAGATGCATTAATGTACACTGCCAATTTCTTCCCACTAACTAGAATTACTAACACTGGGGCTGATGTCAATCTTTTCTTCAACTCCTCAAAAGTTGATTCACACTGGTCATCCCAATAGAAGTTAGCATCCTTTCGCATCAAACGAGTGAAAGGTGCTGAAATCTTTGAGAACCCCTCGAAGCATTCCCGACTCAAAATAGCATCCAACTTCGTCGGATCAACCGAAATACCCATCTTGGACACCACATTCCCCAAGAACCTAACTTCGTCTCTCCAGAAATCACACTTGCTGAACTTAGCATACAGTTGATGCTCCTGAAGTGTCCTCAAGGCTATCCTCAATTGTTCATCGTGTTCCTCCTTCGATTTGGAATAGATCAAATTATCGTCTACAAAGATTACCACAAACTGATCTAAATATGGTCTGAAAACCCGATGCATCATATCCATAAAGGTAGTCGGTGCATTCATCAAACCAAAAGGCATTACCACAAACGCATAATGCCCATAGCTGGTCTAGAATTGTAATAACCCAAACTAAAATAATAAGGTTAATATGTAATTAATAAAAATATAGAGGTTAATTTAAAATTTAGTAATTTAGCTATCATGTTTGACTTTTACAGTTTGTGATTGGTGCTTTGTACTGTAGGAAACTTAGTACAGCACACACAATCATAACTCTTTAAGTTATATTATGTGGCTAGGACTTCGTAGGAATATTTAATCTAATATAATAGCTAAGATTTCATTAACCTTAGTTATAACTTATATAGGATTCTAATTAATAGGAGTCCTAATTAGTTAGAGTATAAACATTAGTTTAACTAAAACTAGGAATCTAGATCTAAAGGTTAGAATTAACCTAATCTAATCTAAAGGCTGAGATTTAATAAAGGAATATAAATCTAAATAGGATTAAGTTAGATAATAGTAATGATTAGTTCATCTAGAATTAGAACACTTAAATCTAAAGTTAGAATTAATCTAATCTAATCTAATGGCTAGAATTTAAGACATTATCCAAGACTAGTGACACTCCTATACTAAGTTAAACTCTATAGAAAAGCTATATAAACCAAAGAGCTGAACGTATGAAACAAACAATTCAAAGAGAAGAGAGAGAAGAAGAATTGTTGGAGCAATCACGGCTTGGAACTGCAGAAGATCAAAGAAGAAGAACAAGAAGAAGAAGAAGAAGAAGAAGGTGTCCATCTCAACACCAACTCAAAATCTAAGGCTTTCATATACTCTTTCTTATTTGAAACATGACAAAAGGAATAATTTTCTAGGTTTTAATACCATATGAATATCAAGATGAATTATTAGGATAAACTATAAAATAAAAAATGAATTAAATGTTAACATGTGTTTTGAAAATATATGGCCAAAATAAGTGTTTTGACCAAAAATCATGATGTTCTAGGCTTGTCCCGAGCATCGGCTGGCTTAGCGGCTAGCTGCTTGAGCAACTGACTGCTCCTGGGCCAGGTCGGCAAGCCAAGCAGCTAGCCGCTTGGTCAGTCATTTTAGTTATGGGTTGTTCAGCTAGCTAACGGCTAGCCGCATGGTCAGTCGACACCCCCAGGTGTGTTTTTGTGTTTCTGTGCATTTTTTTTCTTAGCCCCTGCTTGAGTAGCCGATTGGGTAGAGGCTATCAGCTAAGGTAGCCGACCACCTAGCAGCTGGCTAGTGGTTTGGTAAATGGCTAGCCGAAAATTTGAAAGTATCTTCGATTATTCTAAAATTTTCCAGGCATGCTTAAAATACCCTAATTAGACTATATGTGGTATTGGAATTTGATTTTATTTAGTATTTTGCATATATTACCTATTTAGGAAGATTTTCTATGTTTGCCCAATGAGTGAAAATTTGATTGGACTTGTTATTGCTCCAGAACTCATTATGATCTTATTTTATATCTCAAAATACATCTGCACATGAACACAAATTTCTTGATTAGTTAATGTGTGCAAATCACTTGCATAGCATATGCCTATGGAGCATAATGATCTTGTATTGGGTCTAATGCCTGACTTGACCCCATAATTCTATATTTCTTGAATTTATGGATAAAATGAGTGCTATCACGATCTGGAAATTATGATATTGGTAAGGAAGTACCGGATGGACTGATTTGCATGTGTTGAGGGACTAGCTATACCAAAAGACTAATTTTGATTATTGTCTTCTGAGAAGAATGCTTGTCTTGTTGGATGGATGACTGAGTGAAATTTTGTTAGTAGATCGGCTAATGTATGATTCACAAGGAACAGTTCATATTAGTGAAGTCTTGGGATTCATCTCCATGATCGAAAATAAGTGCAGAAATTGTGCCCTCTAGGTCGGAGCCCCTAGAATCTATAATGTGCACATAGAATAACCCCTATTATGGTTGTGTATTCAGGGGATGGTTTTCATCTTGTTTAGCCAGGGATTTGATCGAGTGTGGAACATACACTATTCGAATGCCAAACAGCATGCATATTTGCATATCATATAGTTGTACATGAATCACATATGACGATTATATTTATTGTTGCATGAGCATGCATTCATTAATAATTGAATCAGCACATTGCATTGCACATTACATCATATCGCATCAAATACATCATTCATATCATTATTCGCATATACTAATTATTTTGTTTTTGTTTATAGATTACCATTAGAGAGTGGCGTTGTCCCTACTTCAATCTTAAATGATGTTTAATTTGTTTATTTACTAAGCTAAGTGTAGCTTACGCTTTCGAGCAATCATATTTCAAGATCTATAGATGGTGGATAGCAAGACCATGATGATCAAGATGGAGGACGAGAAGATGATGAAGACCTTAGTTTTAATTAGAATGTTGTTCGATGATTTAAATCGAAATTGTAATAGGATTAATTGGTTTTATGTTCTTAATGATTTAGTAGCATTAGGAACAGATTTGAGCAGTTAATATGATTTTGATTGAAGCATAAGACTTAAAGTATTTTATTTTATTTTTGTTGTTATGATTGTTTTGATTGGATATTATTTTAATGATATTATTTTTCAGAACTTTATTTTATAATTATCTTAATTAATCCCATGGTTTGGCAATGTATTAACTACTACTCCCATGTGGAATGGGGTGAGAGTCATATTTCGAAACTTATAGGCACTCCATTGAGACTCTAAGGTATTGGGATGTGACAAAGTTGGTATCAAAACCTAAGTTTTATGTCTTCAATCAATTCCAAAAGTTTTTGATGTTTTTAAAAGTTTTTTATGTGTTGATTGTTTACTACTAACACTTGTCTATTAAATTTCATATGAGTAGATTCTTCTTTCTTTTACAGATTTTCTAATCATCCTAATTTAAGAATGGAATTAGAAACCGGTACAGCAACCACAACAATCAAAAGGGGATAAGAACAAAGTACCACAACTGCAGCAACCTCAATAAGGGAAGATTTACACTATAGAACAATAACAAAACGAAGTGATTGAAGGTACTGTTTGAATTCAGCAAGAGATTCAATTTTTACAGGAACATATTCAAGGTAAGTATCCACAACTTCTCTAATCGGGTGAAAGAATTTCGAGGACAAAATTTTCTCAAGGAGGGTAGATTGTAATAGCCCAAACTAAAATAATAGGGTTAATATGTAATTAATAAAAAATATAGGGATTAATTTAAAATTTTAGTAATTTAGCTATAATGTTTGACTTTGACTGTTTGTGATTGGTGGGTTGTATTATAGGAAACTTAGTGCATCACACACAATCATAACTCTTTAAGTTATAATGTGTGGCTAGGATTTTGTAGGAATATTTAATCTAATCTAATGGCTGAGATTTAATTAAGATTAGTTATAACTTATTTAGGATTCTAATTAATAGGAGTTTTAATTAGTTAGAGGATAAACATTAGTTTAACTAAAACTAGAAATCTAGATCTAAAGGTTAGAATTAAACTAATCTACTCTAAAGGCTGAGATTTAATAATGGAATATTAATCTAAATAGGATTAAGTTAGATAAGAGTATAATGATTAGTTCATCTAAAACTAGGACACTTAAATCTAAGGTTAGAATTAATCTAATCTAAGGGCTGGAATTTAAGACATTATCATAGACTAGTCATAGACTAGTGACAATCCTAGACTAGGTTAAATTCTTTAGAAAAGCTATATAAACCAAAGAGCTGAATGTATGAAACGAATAATTCAAAGAGAAGACAGAGAAAAAGAATTGCCGGAGCTATCAAGGATTGGAATTACAAAAGATCAAAGACGAAGAATAAGAAGAAGGTGTACATCTCAACACCAACTTAAAATCCAAGGTTAGTATTCAGATTAAACCTTATTTTTTATATGAACTAGGTGCATATGTCGTATTCATTGAGTATGACATAGCATATCTCTTTCATATATTTCTTATTTGAAACATGATAAAAGGAATAATATTCTGGGTTTTAATATCATATGAATATCAAGGTGAATTAATGAGATAAACTATAAGATAGAATATGAGTTTTATTCAGAATTAAATATTAACATGTATGTTTTCAAAAATATATGGCCAAGTTATGATAAAAAATCATGATGTTCTGGGCTTGTCCTAAGCGTCGATTGGCTCAGCGGCTAGTCACTTGAGCAGCCGACTGCTCCTAGACTAGGTCAGCAGGCCAAGCGGCTAGCCGCTTGGTCTGCCATCTTAGTTATAGGCTATTCGGCTACCTAGCGGCTACCCACATGGTCAACCGACACCCCCAAATGTATTTTTGGGCTATTACCCAAGCAGCCGAACCCAAGGTGGCTAGCCGCAAGGCAAGCGACCCTCTGTGCATTTTTTTCTTAGCCCTTGCTTGAGCAACCAATTGGGTAGCGGCTAGCCGCTAAGGCAACCGACCACCCTAGTAGCTAGGTAAACAGCTAGCCGAAAATTTGAAAGTATCTCTGATTGTTCTAAAATTTTGCAGGCATGTTTAAAATACCCTAATTAGACTATATATATGTGTTGGAATTAGATTTTTTTAATATTTTACATATGTTACCTATTGAGGAAGATTTGCTATGTTTGCCCAAAGGGTGAAAATTTGATCGGGCTTGTTGTTGCTCCAGAACTCATTATGTCCATGTTTAATATCTTCGAATACATCTGCAGATGTTCACAAATTGCTTGATTAGTTAATGTACACAAATCACTTGCACACCATATGCCTATGGAGCATAATGACCTTGTATTGGGTCTAATGCCTGACTTGACCCCATAATTCCATATTTTTTGGAATTTATGGATATAATGAGTGTTATCATAATTTAGAAATTATGATTTTTATGAGGAAGTCCCAGATGAGCTAATTTGCAAGTGTTGAGGGACTAGCTATCCCAAAAGACCAATTTTGATTCTTGTCTTGCGAGACGAATTCCTGTCTTGTTGGATGGATGACCAAGTGAAATTTTGTTAGTAGATCGGCTAATGTATGATTCATAAGAAATAGTTCACATTAGTAAAGGCCTGCGATTTATCTTCATGATCGGAAAGATGTGAGGAAATTGTGTCCTCTAGGTCAGAGTCCCTAGGAACTATGATGCGCACATAGAATAACCTCATATTTTGTCCATATATTCGGGGGATGGTTTTCATCTTGTTTAGCCAAGGGTTTGATCGAGTGTGGAACATAAACTATTTGAATGTCAAACAGCATGCATATTTGCATATCATATGATTGTGCATAAATTGTATGTGGTGATTATATTTATTATTGCATGAGCATGCACTGCATTCATTAATAATTGAACCAATACATTGCATTGCACATTACATCATATTGCATCAAATACATCATTCATATCATTATTTGCATATACTAACTATTCTATTTTTGTCTATGGATTACCATTG
>JAUPMG010067553.1:0-13297 GCA_031762675.1 Pachysandra terminalis
ATGGCTCGAAGTCAGTTCATAAGAATAAATGAAAGTGACTTCGCGCCTCAGCTGGTAAGTCGGATGCATCAAGGACAGCATTTGAGGGGGTAAACCCAAATCTGCATCCCCGAGGGAGGACGGGATCCGTATCTTTTTCGGGTGACAAACCCTTGACGAGTTGACCCTCTCGATGTGGTTAGCCTGGAATTCGCCTTAGGAGGAAAGAATATTCCTCCTTCAAATCCATCCTTAGCGGAATGGAGAATACCTCATTTGAATTGACCATCTGGACGTGGTTAGCCTGGAAGAGACTTCCTTTGCAAATTTTCGTCGAGGTTGTCCCTCGGATATGTCCGTCGAGGTTGTCCCTCGGATTATCCGTCGAGGTTGTCCCTCGGAAATGTCCGTCGAGGTTGTCCCTCGGAACTGTCCGTCGAGGTTGTCCCTCGGATTGTCCGTCGAGGTTGTCCCTCGAAATGTCCGTCGAGGTTGTCCCTCGGATTATCCATTGAGGTTGTCCCTCGAAAATGAATATACCTGCCTTGTGATCCTCCAAGACAAAACATACAGAAGTCCTTTGAAGTCTATGGATATGATCCAAGCATGACTCCCGAGTTAGAAGGTACAGAAAGTTCCTCCGAGGGACCTTCCTTGCATAAAACTACCTTCAAAACATAAAAGTATGGAATAAAATTACTCAAGGTCTGTTCTAGGGAGTAAGTAGATGTGACTTCGAGGGTCCATTAAGATCATGACTATTTGAGGAGTTCGTTTGGGATAGCATGCCCCTAAAGTCATCCTCCGAGTAAAGTAAGGTCCACCGAGGGAAGAGTAAGATTCTCCTTCCCTCGGGTGCCCTGAAGGTAGTATGTTGCGGGAACATAAGTCCTTAGTCCTTTGATAGAAGGAAAGAAATAACGTGGCTGTTGGTTTTGGGACACGTGGCGTCCCCTCACAAGCTGAAATTCAAAAGGGTAGCTTTCTTGTGAAAGGGACGGCTGTACAGCCGTTACAGCTTTATTGAATGATTCAGTGTGTGCAGCTATATCCAAAAAAAATGCGTACACAAGCTCGTAATCAAGCGCCGCGTGTAAAGGGGGTTAAATTAGCCCGCCTGATCAACAGTGTTAATAAGGGTACTTGGATATTTTTATAAGTTTAATTTTTTATTTTTAAACTATTACTGGCACTGTTATAGGACTGAATTGATAAATAAATTGTAAAAGAAGAATAAGTAAGTAATAAAACTATAAAGGACTAAAAAAAAGATAAAACTGTAAAATAAAGGACTAAAAAAAAGATAAAACTGTAAAATAAAGCTTATATGTAATTTTTTCAAAATATTACTACTATGTTTGGTTGCTAGGATTTGAGCCCAAGTCTCCACAATCACAACATAGAATTCTAACCGCTAAAAAGTTAAAAACCAGTCCCAAAATAATAAAAAACCAGTCCCAAGATAATAGGGCTAATCTAACATAAATCCGAACCCATCCCAAAATATTAATCAGATCTTAAATTTCACCTCGCCCCGGTTGCACAAACCCGCCTAAACATAGTCGGACTAATAGGGTCGGACGGGTCATCCGGCCCATTGCCACCAGCTAAAATGACGGTGAAACGTGGGGTCCGTAAATAAAAAATGCGTGTCTATAAATCATGTGTGAAGTCCCGAATAGCTCGAACTCGACACTAGGAAGTCTAGAAGTAGTTCAATTCAATTTGAGTACCGCATATCGAGACACGTATATAGAGAAACTTATAAACCGTCACTATCATTTTTCCACTTCCTATTTTTTCTAACAAGGCCGCCACAGTTACCCTCGCAAGCCCTAGAGAGAGAGAGAGAAGAGTAAGGATTGTAGAGTTGGAGAAAGAGGGTTTCGATCCACACCGCCGTTACTCGCAGCCATGGAAATGCCTCAGAGCGACTTTGATCGCCTCTTGTTCTTCGAGCACGCAAGAAAGACGGCCGAGACGAACTATACCAAGAATCCTCTCGATGCAGATGTTCGTATCATCTACTACTTTGGGTGTTTCTTGTATTTGTATTTTCGATTTTAGGGTTTTACGTCTCATTGTTAGGGTGTCTTGTTATTTAGTGATTTCAGATATCATTTCTTTTAGTTTCTACAGGATCGATTGATCTCTGATGAAGTTCCTATCCTTTTTTCTTTATAAATTAAATCTTGTTATATCATATCATTGAATCGAATGCTTTATTCTTTTCTTGATCCTACTTAGGGCTGAATAGGACTTGTTTTTTTTATTTTTTTTTATTGTTTATTCATTATTGATGTTCATAGGTTTATTACTCTGACATATATCAATTGGTTTGATTTTTATTTTTTAGAACCTTACGAGGTGGGGTGGAGCATTACTCGAATTATCGCAATTTCAAAATGTTCAGGATTCGAAGAAGATGATACTAGGTACTATCTGTTCTTTTTATAATTTACTTCATACGTCATTCTTAGGATTTAAAGAGAATATATATATATATATATATATTAAAAAGAGAAGACTAAATCAAATGAGAAGATGACAAAATTTACCATGCTTAAATCATAAAAAAAAAAATTCATTTTGTAGACTGATAATTTAATATAACAGAGGGTATCTCAAAGCTGGAGGAGGCTTTGTTGGTTAATCCAAGAAAGCATGATACTCTTTGGTGCTTGGGAAATGCTCATACTTCCCACGCATTTCTGACTCCTGAGCTTGACGAGGCAAAGCGTTATTTTGACAAGGCATCAGAGTACTTTCAGCAAGCAGTAGATGAGGTAATCTTTCTCCCACTCATGCCTCCATGCATTGGCATACAATGTCCTAGGTGTGTGACAGTTCTGATGATATTTGTAGGAACCGGGCAATGAGCTCTATGTCAAGTCTTTAGAAGTGACTGCAAAGGTACTTCCATTTTTTATTTATTTTTTTCAAATGTCTTTCCATATACTGTTTCACGTTGCTATTATCGTTGCTCGTATTTATTTCCATGATCTTGATCTTATTGAATGTATGAACTTGAAAGATAGTAATTATTCAATCCAAATTTATTGAAAATAATGATGTCTGGTGTTTATGGCTCGGATAGTGGAATGTTTTGTTGAGAGTTTATTCCTTCCCTTTAGTTTGTGTAAGAAAATTTGATAAATTCTATTTAGGATTTTCAATGAGGCTTAGGAATTGAGATATTTCTTCTTTATCGATGACTAGAAGAGTAGGGCTAGGTCAGAATGTTGGAGCTTTATGCTATTACTGGTCTTTCAAGAAGTGGTTTCATAACTATTGATCATCTCTATATTTTTCGTTCATTGTCATACTAGGGCTTGCATGTATGTATTCATGTGTTTGAATAATGAACTTATTTTCTTGAGCAATTTAAAATACAAGTTCAATCTATTGAGCTGGTTCTTGCATTCAGACAATGTGGGGATTATGCTATTAGTTATATGGAGCCATCAAGTGTGCATATATGTTGGTTCTTGTATCTTGTTTGAGTATTATCAAAGCATTCTTAAATGGAACTTCCTTTTATAATTTCTGACATATTAAATTTCTATATCGGTATGAATATTTACAAATTCTTTGACCTCCAAGAGTTTGATGGCTTGGTACTGAAAGATAAGAGCCTGAACTGCAATATTTGACTAAGCTATTTTTAGGGCCAAAGTAGCCTGCAGTTTCCAGACATCTAAATGTGATTTTCATTGTATCTGGAAGGTAGATGCAACCATGAATGTTTATTTTGCCAAAAATAGGCTATAAACTCAATTGGGGCAACTAGAACTTAATAGTGCCAGATTCCCAAAATACTTGGACAATTTCTTTTCCATAATCGTCCAAACTCAAGATCTGCTCATCATTGTGAAGGTGATCTAATGATTTTTTTTTCAAGGTTGGACAATTTTTAGATTCCAGGAAAGTCCAACCAAAAGCCTTGGTTGGACATTCTATTTTTGTGTTAATAGGATATTAGGTTCAAGGGAAATATAGGATAATTTTTATGCTTCTATGATTTCTTGGATGGCTGGCCAGGCGTCTAGTCCTTGGAGACTTGCTCACCTTGTCAGTGTGGCGAGATTTTGGGGTAGTATGGTTCTGGCCTCATTCAGTCATATCCTCAGATCTGGTAATGTTTTGGCAGATCGTCTTGCTAGAGATGGATCAGGGAAAGAGGACATGTTTGTGGGCATTCCACCAGATGAGATGTTTGGTGATGCTGGTTGTTGACTTCTGAGTTTTTGGGCTTCTGGCCCTGGCTGTACAGATCTCTGGTTCTTGCTTTTCCTTTTTCCTCTTGTACCTTTTTCTTACTGTTTTCTTTTGCTTTTGTGCCCGGGTGCCCGGCTTAGGCACCCGACACCTCTTTGTATTGTTTACTGTTTGATCTCTTTTTATATATATCATGTGATGGTTATTCATCAAAAATATAGGATAATAACACTACTTGCTTCTCTTTTTTTTTTTATATTTTTCTACCTTGTGGAACATTCTCTGATACTGGAAAATGTTTGAGATGCAAGTCTACAGGTCTATGGTTTGGAAGTAAAAGAGATTGAACTAAGCTATAGGGTTTATCGTTTATGGATTGAAGAAATAAAGTGAAAGACGGGTAATTAATCTGGTTCTTATGAATAATAGGGTTAGGGAATGGTGTAAACAGAGTTTCAAGAAGTATATTGAAAGAAAAATCAGACAACTATAGGAATCAGCACTTAATGGATTTGAAGGGCCAAACCAATTGGAATGCTGGGCAACGAAAAGGAAGCGGTGCGATGATGGGGATGGAGATGAGATGATATACCTAAGTTCCCTTCTGTTTTAAGAAAGTTTAGATGCGATTAAGATCCCATCTTTTACCTTTACAGGTACATTGAAGGTATGATTGTTTTTTTTAAGAGAAATCTAATGATCAGCCTTTTACTCTTTTATGAGTTTGTTGACTTTAAACCTATTTATAGTCTGATTGAACTTCTTATAGATGTGCTTCCCTCTAAACAATGTAAAGGCAAACAGTAATCTCCTATATCAATTTACTTTAATATATACCAACAAAATTTCATACCCCAACTAATGTATATATTCACTTACATACATGCGTACATGCATGCATGCTTACATTCATGCATACTGTCAGTGTGTGTGTATATGTCCATATATAATTATATTTATATGGTACTTGTAGATAGTTTCATTATTTGTGCTAGTAAATATTTCCTGATTTGTCACTTCCAAAATAATTTTCACACTGCGACCTGCGAACAGTTTGTAAGATTGTTGATGAATGAAGTCCTCTGAGATATCTGAAGTGTTTGGATTTGTAATGATTATCATTGGGTGCTTTGTTTTATTGACTTTGGTATTATTTTGCACAGTATTTTTATTTTATTTTTTGGATTTTGTGATAGAAGGTATGGCTCAGTGCAGTCAATGATGGCTATGCCTCATTTTATTGTTGTTGATAGCTTTATGGTTTTGTTAGAATTAAGAATTGGTTCGATTGGGTAAGTTAGCTGGGTGGGTACTGCTTCATCCTGGTATATTTTATTTTACAATTTAGGTGGTGAATATACAAGGATAGTGGCATAAATATTGGTCAATGGTAGATACGTGAAGAAGTTTGGACTTGGTTTTGTTGTCATTTACTGAGTTTTCCACTTGTTCATTACTTTTGACTCATTTATTGGACATTTGAGAAGTGATTTTAATTTAACATATATTTTAACTCTTGAACTGAGGCTTGTTCTGATTTCAAATTTTAGGCTCCTGAGTTGCATTCAGAGATCCATAAGCATGGTTTTGCCCAGCAGGCTATGGGTGGAGGTGGAGGATCTTCAACATCTGCAAATGCAAAGGTGAAATCTTTAGACTTTAGACTATTCCTTTTCAAGCCAGCAGAAATTAGACTTGCTTCTCTAAGCATTCTGTCTCTTGTTTATCATACACCTTTAGAGGCTCTTGTGTTTCACAACCTTCCTACCTAAGGCATACCTGATCATTTTTGTAACCTGATATAGGATGTTTTTATTCTGTCTTGGCATACCGTCTTTAGTTGCTCTCACACCCTTTTGAGACACATGCATGTTTCTCTCAACCTATTACCTAGAGAAGTGCCGTATGAGATCATTTTTATTACCTGATAGAAAATTACATTTGTGTTATATGCATATATGGACTTGGGTGGGTCACTAGATGCCTTAATTCTGAATCCAACCCACTTATGTGATATGCAATGGCTTCCTACACCCTGCTTGACACTCCCAATCCCCGCTTAACACTCCCAATCCAAGTCGTCATGGCAATTAGGTCTGTTGAACATGCCCACTTAGAGAATTTTTGACGATAAATTCAGGATCCCCAACTGTAATGCTCTACTGTGGACATTTCTTATTTTCTCAAGAAACGCTCCTAATTTTCCTCCCAATTTTTCTGTCCCTTTTGGTTTTATTTTCTCTAAAAATATCCCTTAGGTTGTGTTTGGAATCATGAATTTTGAAAGAAAAGAAAAGAAAATGCTGGAGAAAGCATTTTCTCCTGTTTGGTTGAAGAAAGAAAGAGTTGGGGATGGAGATTTAGAAAGAAGATAATTTGAAATTTTTTATCTTTTAGGATCAAAACCTCTCTTCCCAAAAAGGTAGAGATTTGAAAAGAAAAGAAAAGAAAGAAGGGTAGAGAGCACTCTCCAATACTCCAACATAACTTACAACATATCTTGTATTTCCTTGGTTGCTATTAATTTTGCCGGAATATATGAGTAGTCACCGGAAAGTCGTCGGAAGTTGCCGAAATTTGATTTGATTTTCTTTATATGTCTCGTCTTAACCAAACACTTGAAAAGAAACACTTATCATTTCTTTTCCATTTCTTTTTATTTTTCTTTTCTTTTCTTTTAAAATCCAATGCTCCAAACACAGCCTCAGTCTACCCCCTACCCGTCACATTCTTATCATACTCTTCTTAATACATTTTCCCTTTTGTACATCTATTGTCTTAGTTCTTTGTTGGTGCAATTTCTTATAAATTGAGATTGTTAACCTCTTCTTGTATCTCAGAGTTCCAAGAAGAAGAAAAGCAGTGATCTAAAGTATGACATTCTTGGATGGGTAATCCTTGCTGTTGGAATTGTCGCATGGGTGGGAATGGCAAAGTCCCATGTGCCTCCACCTCCCCCTAGATAAGGAAAAAACCATTTTGTCACATGAAAGATACTGGCAAAAGAGAGCTGTTTGACAAGGCTTCAATTTTCATTGGGAGGTGTGCCAAGCAGAGATTTAGGAAATTGAGTCTTTTACATATATGGTTACACCATCCATCAATATGTTGAATTTTGACTTGGTCCGGTACTAATTCACTAGTTAGTTAGTCGAGAGTACCTTTTATTACAAGTATTATTGATTCTCTCTTGCAAATTCAGGCTGGCTTAGAAGCTGTGTTATTGGCTGGTTTGTATTTCTATTTTTTTTTTTTTTAAAAAAAAAAATCCTTTTTCAATTGGCTTCCTTTAGGGACTGGTCATGCTCAATATGGAGTCTATCCATAATATAATGTTGTTAGAAGAGCGAATGCCTAAATTTTCAGTGTGACAAAACTCAATTCTGGATGCTCTATTGTCATCCTTGCTTTGTTCGTGACTGTTTTTGATGCCATTTGGTTGAAATTCTGCACTAGTCCGATGTATGAAGCAAGTTGCTAAGTTGAGCCAAGTCTTCTCTGAGGGATACTCTCAAGTCTTTTAACAAATACTAGATTCAGAATGCAACTCGTTTTGTAAACGTGAAAAGGCGCGCACCATCATTGAAAGGGATTTGATCGTCTTTGTGCTCTCAAAGTGATTCTTGGCTCTTGGATTAAATGCTGTGTTTGGGTACGTTTTGGGAAAAACAGTTTCATAAAAGCATTTCGTCATACAGACTTTATTGAAACTCTTGGGCAGATTTAGGGATGTACAAATGGGCTAGGCTGCGCATACCAGTATGGCCTAGCACAAGATCCATGCTCAGGCATGGTACGATAAACCGAATACCTCCAAACAATAAAATTAGAAAGGGAACTGTCAAAAGAAAAAAAAACAGGAAGATAGTCTTTGGAGACATTGTAATAGGATCGGTTTCATGAAGAATTGAGGTTCTTACCAGTCAACAAGGCTGTTGACATGAGGAAAGCCACGGTCTATGCGATGGGGACCAGTACATACCTCTTCGAGCATGTTGGGGACGACTTTCTTGATAATGTTACCATGAACATAGAGGCGAGCTAGCTCGATCCAATCCCAAACCTGGGGATTCTCCTTCGAGTATTTCAGAACCCAAATGGTCCAAAACTCATAATCCTGTGAGAATTTTCAGATACAACAATCCCTTCAACTCAACCAGGATGAATGGGCGGATTTCCTCGTGACTTGGTAGTTTAATTTTCCAGATTAGCTCTGTCGCGATGTCCATGGACATTATGTAGGATTCCGTGTTGTTTTCTGTAGCCCAGTGCAACACCCCCTTTACAGTTACAAGGCACATCTCTCTGGTAAAGCCAACACCCTCCACGACGTGTCACGACCCAATGTGAACACCAAGAAATCGTTTCCTCGAAAAGCCAGGACCTTATGTTGTAGGGATTTGCTTGCATCGTAGATTAACTCATAGCAAAGTTGGCTGGTTGAGGAAGTAGGAAGCATTATGAACTTGCGAGTAATGGGATTACCGACATAATACTCGAACAATCGCTGCCATTGATACGTTTCGATAAGAAGCAGACCGTCATAAGAGGCTATGGGGGATAGAGAAGAGCAGTCCGATACTTTTGGTTTTAACCAATTGGTTAAGCTCACTTTAAAAGTATTCTCGGTGTTGAGGATCGTACAAGACAACTTTTTTCTTAATCTAACAAGTTCTTCATCACTGGGATATATCAACGATGAACCACGCCTCCAATGATTCAAGTGGGCTCTGACGAAATAGGGATCGGAGATTTCATCGCACCATAGCTTACAAACGCACTTGAATCTCACAAGAGACCTCGCTGGAACCCTACAAAGTATCTCATAAAACATAATATCTTGCGGGAGAATCATCTCAATCAATCCATTTGTAGACATCAACAACACAAAAACCTTCGTTTCGACAATTACAGATCAGAAGAATTTGGTAATTCCTCCTCTACGAGGAAATTAGCAAACCCTATAAATACAGCTCCGGAGTTTGTAAACACAATTATAGTAGAGTTTGAATTTAATTATTTCTTCTTCTGCAGAGAAAAATACGGCTCTGAAGAGTTTAGGGTTTCAAATCTCAACTCGTCTTCCCATGATTTTTGAACGGTTAAGGTGATGGATTCTTAGTCCAAATCTCGGCTCTAAAATATTTCGGGCTTTATAAAATGGGCCAGTAACCCAATGGACCTAAAAACGGATTTAAGCAGATTAATCGGATCAAGCAGGCCGGGACTATATATATATAAGTTTGTATTTGCAAAGATTCTATTTTCACATATTTACACTCATTTTCGTATATATATATATATATATTTGTCATCCTTGTTTTGTTATATTCTTTTGAGTGTTTTTGATGCTATTTGGTTGAAGCTTTTGATCGACATGGTGCAATTCTGCGGTAGTCTGATGTATGAAGCACGTTGCTAAGTTGAGCGGAGTCATTAGGATCACATACATTTCTGATATGCCTTTAGCCACATTAAGGTGTTTGGGTACGTTTTGGGAAAAATAATTTCTTAGAAGCATTTCGTCATGCAGACTTTTTTGAAACTCTTGGGCAGATTTATGGATGTACAGATGGGCTGGGCTGCGCATGCCAATACGGCATTGTACAAGTTGATCCATGCTCAGGCATGGTACGATAGGCCTTAGAATGCCGGGCCTGGCCCAAAGGTCATGACCCATGGCACTGCATGATTCAGGCACGAATCCAATTGAAATTTTAGCCTGGCCCGACACGATAATAATCATTCCGTGTCGAGCTAGACCTGAGGGGGAAGGAAATTAGGCACGGCATAGCACAACCTGATGCACGAGCCTTATCATGCCGGGCTGGCATAATAAAACCCATTTGTACATTCCTAGCCGGATTTTATTGAAACTATTGGATGGAAACCAGTTTGATTATTTAGTAATATTTTATGAGATTAGGTTGTTATTTTATAATACTTGTTGTGTTGCTCATACACTTGATTAAAAAGGGTTTTCCAAATAGTTAATGCAAACACTTCTTTTCATTTGAAAGAAACTTTTTATAAAGCAGTTAATAAGATTCAATGCTGAAAGAATTACTTTTCCCTTTATAAAGGACGGCCAAACAGAGCTTTATGTTAATACGTGATTTCCTAGAATCGGTTACATGGCTCGTGGGAACATGAACTCTTTAATTTTTTGATGGTCTGCTACAACCAGTCAGTCACAAGGCGCGGGCTGAAAAGGGGGTGGGGTTAAATCCGGTTTCCATACCTTTTTTAATGTTTCAGGACGAGTCGATTTTTAGTTAAATGGCCAATCATATAAAGATCTACATTTACAGCTAAACAAAATTATAATTGAAAATAAAACATTCCTTTAAAAAGCTATTCACCTCTTTTATTAGCTGCCTCTACTGCTACCTGGATTTGCTGGTTTGGGCTAGCTTCTTCTTTCTTTTCTTCATAGCTTTTGGAGTTTTAGTCTTCCTAGCCTCCCTCTTCTCTTCTTTCACCTTCTTCTTGTTCTCTTTTCGAGCAGCTTTTTTATCAATTGGTGCCTCCTTTTCAGTTTCTGAGTAATCAGAGTACTTTTCCTCTTCATCTGTTCCAGATTCTGTTGCACACTTCACTGAGTCGTTAAGAACAGCTGCATTAGGGGTCTGTTCTTCGGGGTCTGTACCCTTCTGCTGCTGCTGCTGCTGCTCCTTAGTAGTTTGGAAAGGAGTAGTTTGAGCTTTTGACAGAGACTGCTGGAGTCCTGTTATCGTCTTGTAGTATATATCTCCTGTGTCTTCACCACTTGTTATCCGTTTTATATCCTCCTCGACATTCTTCACATGTTCTAGTGTTCTTGGAATAAATGACTGGAAAAAAAAATTAATATATATACCCGATGAGATGAAGAAAATAACAGTGAATAACTTCACTTGATTGGGATTTGATTCAAATGCATAGAAGATGGGGTTTATTAGGTCATGTGTGTGTATGTGCAGACCCAGGTCTGATTTGTCCATTCCAAGTCAAGCCAACAGGTTTCTGAAGACAACTTAGGTTAATAACTGTGGAATATTGCACATGTTTTAGTGATATATATACTGTAAAAGATATTCAGACATTGGTGGCATTTAAGATTTCGGGTTCTATGTTGAGTTTCTTTATTAGTAGCTTCGACATAAACTCAGTGTTTAAACTCGGTATCGGATCGGCTCATCCAAACATGGCCCTATTTTTATTTTTTATTTTTAAATCATAAATGTTTTTAAGGGGTGTTGGACGATCCAGTATGGATCGTCCGATCTGACTCGTCCAAAACCGAGTCATATTGTTTGGATAAGACGATTTGACTCGGTTTCAGATCGAGTAAGAAAACTTCAGCAATTTTTGGGATCGTGACTTGTCCCGAGTTGTATCGGCCGATCCGCCTCGGGATCGGCCGATACTTAACACTATGCATAAACTCCCATAACCGGGAACATTTGCTGTATAGTTTACCTGCATGAATACAGAGTCTGCTATCTCTTCCTCAGGAGATAGCACATCCCTTGCCAAGATTTTCTGCTGAACCTGAAATTGTTTAAACAAATGATGAAAGATGTTCCAAAAGTTCACGAGGATAAGTACGTCTCATTAATACTGGCAGCAAACCTCTTCTAAATATTTGTCCACAGATTCATCAGCAATTGACGGATCGACAATGAAATCAAACAGTTCTCTAATCGTCATTACTGCTACCCCGTGTTTTTTAAAGAAATCCTGCATGCCACATGATCAACTATCTTTAAAATTTGTTTGACATCAAACTTAGTTGTCAGAAAAGTTGGTAACTAGTTGTATAATCAAAACTTACAGAAACATGATTACAATCCTCGCGTAAAAAATCCAGTGCATGAGGATGGTCAAGATCCACTGCTTGAGAAACATCGATGATGTACAAATGACCCTGCAAATAGGAGAATTTGTGATAAGGTGTCTGGCTTTTAAAATTCAATATGAGAAGTATAGGGTTTACCTCGAAATAGAGTATGTTATATTCACTGAGATCTCCATGCACCAGTTTGCACTTCTGGTATAATGTTCGCATTGCAATAATCATCTGCATACAAAAATCCTAAAATGTAATTTCCAAGATACTATTAATGTAAAATAAACAAGATATCTTGCAATCTATATCATCACTTAACACTACGTAATCATAAAAAAATTTAAGTGACACCATATAAATTTTACAAAAGTTCTGTATACTTGGAAACTTGTGGAAATTTTAAACAGAATGAATATCCAAACAAAATCCAACCACTCGCCCAGCAGTATTTGCCGTTCCACAATAGATAACATTGACAAAACATACGCAGTAGAAACCAACACAATTCATACTACAATGATACAGGGTAACCACATTGTTCTCATTATTGCATACCATTTTCCCTCTAGAGCTGTTTCTACTTTACAGAAGTGGAAAAAACATTTAAAATACACACATACTTCAAAACGAGGTAGGGCTGTTTAAAGAAACAATGAGATGCTCTTAAAGGATGATCAGATTTAAAACGATCACCCAATCTAGATATTAGCCACAATGAGCAATGGTTGCTCACATTACATCACCTAGTGGACAGAAGCTGAAAATCCAAAACCACCCCACCCCACCACACACACCCAAAAAAAAAAACCGCACATTATAGCACAGGTATATACTATATCAAGTCTAACGCTACAGTACTATCTTATTATTTCTCAAAAATAACATATCACAGGTTTTTATGGAGTAAATTGATGAACAAGAAAAGTAATGCAACCATTTTGGACTTATTCGTGGGCCAGAGTCTGCCGCCACATCCATGAGGTCATGGCATCATGAGCTTCTGTATTAGATCACCAAAAAAAAAAAGAAAAAAACTCGTACTGAGAAGAATCTAAGGCCGAATCAACATTATTTCCATGCATCTAAAGCCTATCAAAAAGGGGTGAATCGTCACTAAATAATGTTTTTCTTTCGCATTAGACATCCTTCTTCAGCTTTCTTGCTCCATAGTAAATCTAACAGCCCGAATAGTTTTTTTTAACTTGGTGAAAATCAAGCAGTATTTATGCTTTGTTCTAGCTTAATATACTCATCTATGTGCAATGTATC
>JAUPMG010067564.1:0-13297 GCA_031762675.1 Pachysandra terminalis
TTGAATCATGAGTTTTATTTTGTACCATGTTTATATTCGTTTTATGATGAATTAAATGTGATTAGAGTTTATTCGATTTGATGTAAATTAAATCACGAGTCTATTGAATTTCGGTGAGAAATATCGGTGATCAGAAAACCAAGAAAAATAGAGCTTCCGGCTTCGTCGGCAGGTGATCGGCCGGCCCATCGACCTGCCAACAGGGAATTAGAGTGACCTAGTGGATCCGTAGGTCCGCGGACCAACCCACCGACAGGGACTTAAAACGAATATTGGATTTCGTCGGCAAGTGTTCGGTCCGCCGATCAACCCGCCAACAGGATTCGTCAGTGAGTCGTCGGTCCTCCGATAAACCCGCCAACAGTGACTCAGATTGACTTAGCGAATTTCGTCGGTTGGTGCTCGGTCCGCCGACCAACCCGCTGACAGGATTCGTCTGTGAGTCGTCGGTCCGCCTACAAACTCGCCGACAGGGATGATCATTTACAAACTTGTCTTTGTTCGGCAAGTGTTCGGTCCTTCGACCAACCCGCCAACATAGACTTATTTCGGGACAAGGTGAGGGTTCGGATGTCAATTGGTTCAAGCTTAATAGTGCTTCGAGTTGGGATCAAGTGAGGTACAGGGTTGCGTACCCAAGATGACTAAAACCTACTTGTTGCCCTTAGCATGTGCTAACCAATTGGAAACACTCCTCAATTGGTCTCCACTTGGGGAATGAGTTAATGAGCCCTATTTATGTTTAACTGTAATTTGCACCACAGGGATGTGTAGGATGGGTCCCAGTGGATTATTCACATGTATGGGCACGTAAATAGCTTCTAAGGGGATCTATCATCCGTATCCCATAGGAGACTGCATTCATACTATGTTCATATGAGATGTTAAGTGTGCCCGGTAGGTGGAAAATAAGAGGTTGCCTAGTCTTGTAGGTTGAAAGGCCTACGAAATGAGTTATGGATCATAGTTGATTCATAAGGTCGGCAGGACCTTGAGTATCGTACACTCATGAATAGAACATGGTGGCCGTCGTACCATGGGTTAGTGCCCGGAACGAAGAGGGGCTAGCGGTTGTTCCTGGTGACTTCGGTCTATAATCCGTGTTTACTACTGAAGCTACAAAGAGGGACACTTCATATATCATTAAACATAGACATCACACTACATTACATTGCTTCCTTGTTGAGCATACATTAGTTCATCTGTTTGTTCATTCTCACATCATTATCATATCATAGCATGTGTTACTTATTCCTGTTGTTATTTACTGTTTATCGCTGGGTTTTAGTCATATATGATGATGTGAATGGTGACTGGATCATGCTTACTGAGTATTCCAAACTCATGCGGCCTTTATGTTGCAAGTCAATTTTGAGTGATGGACGTATGCTACTTCATATTGTTTTATTTATTATTACAGTTGTAAATAATTAGTTGGAATCATAATATTTGGATGTTCATGTAAGGCTCTGCTGAAACCGTTTGACTAATTTATTTAATTTTCGAATTTATTGTATTTCTTCCGCATCTCCTTGGTGATGAAAAAAAATCAGTTTTATTTCATCTCTTTATCTTGGATTTGATATGGTAATTCGCGGTCCAGAAATAGATCCCGAATGTCTCACCTCGTGATCCGTGCCATCCCACCTAGGGATCCGTGTTACGGGATCTGGGGTGCTACACCTACCATCACATTCTACAATCGACGAATCCTAATGCAAAAGGGATAAAACCCCGGTACCCATCAAACGAGCTCTGAGACTGCCCTTTGCCCTTCCCACAGGTAAACACTCCTTCCGAACAACTGTCTTGGTCACGCAATGCAGTTCTGCGGACGAAGATAACCTACAGAACTTTGACGAGCTCTCCCACGAATTCATGAATCCTGCTGGCAACGATTTCCAGTCAAACACCCTCGCTGGAGAAGGCCGAGAATGCCACTTCTTGTTCAAAACAGCCAAACAATCATCAACAGTCAGGCTTGAAGAAACAGATTTGTAGTGCTTGAAGGCTTCCCCCCTAATTCGAACTCCACGACTGGGCATAAACTAAGACCCACCTCACCTATCAATGCCTTATCTCTTACTGGGCCCCAACCATCCAATCCTAACATATCTGACTCTGCCTCCAAAGTATAACGCCCCTGGACTCCAAAACCCAACACAAGTCTGAGAGGATCAACCCGTTGACCAATCCTCGCACCCCCAATTGTCTCCAACCTAACCTTACTCTGCATCCCTTCACCTTTATCGTTCAGATTTGAATTAACAAGGACAGGAGGCCCACCGACATTAAACACCTTAACCCTCCTCTCAAAACATTCCACGTCCTTACCCAAACTTTCTCTCCCGTCTACCTCATCATCCCCCAACTCCGGATGACTACCTCTCCCTCCATAACCAAAGCTCAACAAGGCTGAGTTCAAACCCCCATCCAACAACTTCGGGCCAGCTTACCTTCCCACCAAACAGAACACCAAAATCGTTCCTTTCTCACTCTCAACAAAACCGAGTGGACCTTGGATCTCCAAGGTGGTTTCCTCACTTGCAAGCAAGGTTCGCCATGTAGATGTCGTCTGGCATGACGCCAAGTGGCTTTGGGGAAATGTCGGCGACATGTAGCCGACATGAGGAAAAAAGGGGAAACCAAGGGGAAATGTGGGGAAACCATAGATTTTAGATGGATTCTTTGCCCCAAACTTTAAGCATGTCTAATTAAGGCCTAAATGCACCCAAATACATCAAAAAATACAAATAAATTAAAATAAAATAAAACAAATGCCTAAACATTAATAGTCATTACCTGAGGGGGGTTAGCTTACACTCTGTCGGGTTTGTAAGCTGTAAAAAAGATGGTATACGTAATTAAGCCAAACTAAAAGTGAATATAAATTAAACTAAAAGATACATATAACTAGAAATCAAGTGCCATATCCATGAGAGAAAAAAGGGAAATCTGGGGGAAATGATGGGGAAATGTAGGTTTTTTTATCAATTCCCCCTCCCAAGTTTTAAACAACACTTATTAGTGTCTAAATATATCATAATATTATTAACGTACAATATTTATTTAATTTCCTAAAATTTTTTCAAAAACTTTTGACAAATTTCATGTCGCCAACATGTCGCCTATGTCGAGAGATGGAGGAAAGTTTTCAAAAAATTTTGAAATTTTTCCCCCAATATCGCTCGACATGGGGGAAAAACGGAATCTGGGGATTTACCCCCAGATTTCGTGTCGTTGAGGAGGGAAATGGGGAAAATGTTGGCGACATTTCGCTCCATGTCGAAAACATTGCAAACCATAATTGCAAGCGGATCCATTCGAGTTCAGTTCTGTCTTCTGTAGCGAAATCTAGACGGATGAAACCATCACATAATTCTCTTATAGACTTAAACACACTATCTGACCACAAATGCAAGGGAACTCCGACCACCCTAATCCAAGCCCGATCGCCTTTCACCCATCCACCTCACAACCCGATCCCGGGTTCCACCAATCCAAGAATAGATGATAGGGTCCAAAAAATCTATAGCCCCTATCCAAAATCATAGCCGCATCTTCCTTCCTGGAAAGAGAACAAAAATAAATTCACACCCACTCCCAATGAGAAAGACCAACAATCCCCCACCCAACTTAGAACTTTATGAAAGCAAGGTTGCAATGTTGATGTCACAAGACATGTCGCACGCTGGCAAGACCTGGGACATGTGCGACATCGAGGGAAAAAAATAAACATTTATTTAATTCTTCATCATTTTATAGGGTTTTTTTTTTAAATATAGTTTTTCTCTCATGTCGCAGGGAAATGGGAAATCTGTGACTTTCCAAGGATTTCATGTCGACACATTCAAAATCATCACATGTCGCGACATGTCGTCGACATTGAAAACCCTGTATGAAAGGTCCAGCTTATCACAAACAATTGTTCTGTTTGCAAATGAGTTTCACCCATTCGATTCAAATTCCAACTTAACAGCCACCGGCGAAAGCAGGTTACTCTTCTTCCCCCTTGTGCTAGCCAGTTACAGTCCTCCCACGTCACCATGATTCCAACACCCACCTTATTCTTTTCTGTGATTTTCAAACCTCCTTGCCGTTGACTTTTCACAACCTTCGACTCCACCCTCAAAAAACAACGTTCCATTTGATTAAAACTCGCTTTGCTCCAATCATTTTTGACCGACTCCATTCAAGTCCTAGGTCTTCCTCTAGCATTTTTGGTCCTTCAAAGAACAAACTGATAGATATTGAAGTCCTTAAAATGTATATTTTACTCGTAAAAAAAAAATGCATTTTCTACATAAAAGACATGCTAATAAAAACTTGAAATTTGCAAATACCTAGCAAAGGGAATGTCCCCAGATCCACCCCAGAAACTTGTATGCATTTTCTACATACAAGACATGCTAATAGAAACTTGTAATTTGCAAATACCTTGCAAAAGGAATGTCCCCAGATCCACCCCACCCTGCAGAGGTGTTTGGAATAGGTGGAACCACCCTGTTATCATCCCTACACTTACACGGCACATCCAGGATTGACTAGCTTGTAATTGCAGTCCCATTAGATACTACGAAGTGACAAAGGCTTTGATTAGATAAAATGTATCTTAGTCTATAACACTTGGTTTGGTTACCTATTAAAACATGGCTTTCGTGCCACATGAAGTGATCAATTCAAACCATCCCCCTGAAAAGTGCAAAAGAAACAAGCACAAACACATACACCATGGGATAAACAATAATCTTTGTAATTAAAAGGGGTTTTATAATACTTGGCAAACCTAAAATGTTAAAAAGGCAGATTGCAAAACAATAGGACATTTTTTTTTATAAGTAATGAAAATATATATATAAAGTGAGGAAGAATACACAGCAACCACCGTTTAGAGAAAGCCTAAAACAGTGGCCATACACTAAGAAAAAAGGAAACTGAGAAGGAAATGCATAACACCGACAACATGATACTAACACACACAAGCAAAGTCAAAAACCCTAGTCGTCACTCAAGACAATATCCATGTCTCCAGAGATTATCGCATTCCGACTAGCACCTCTCCTCGCCAACTCCATTGCAAGCTGATCAGACTCCCTTGGCACCACATGGAACGAAATCTGGCTCCACACCGAGGCCCAAGAGGCCACGGACGATAAAATCCCCTCGATCACACAAATGATCGAAGAAGACGAATCAAAAAAAATCCGCTGGTTACGCTCCTTCCAGACATGCCAAAGAACGGCTTGGAACACCAACCGGAACATAATCCTACCTCTCTCAGTAATACCAAGGAAGCACCACTGGTCCAGTAGCTATTGTATGCCATCCGGTGTCACCCACACCCTCCCTATAGATCGAATGAAAAACCTCCAAATCTCCGAGCTGAAGGGACAATGGATGAAAATATGATCCAGGGACTCCTCCGTTGCTCTGCACAAGAAGCACATATTAGGTGAAAGGGCCATGAAGCTCCTCCTTCTTTGGAGCACGTCTGCAGTGCTGATCGATATAGTAATGTAGTCCAAGTGAAAGCTCTAACTCTAGGAGGAACAGGGGGAGACCACAAGGAGCGGGTCGAAAAGGAAGCTTGCGGCCCAACCCGATCAGGACGAAACTGACTAAAGAAAGAGCGACACAAGAAAATGCCGGCGGGGTCGGGAATCCAAATCCTCTTGTCCCCCCACTCAGAGCACACAAACA
Source organism: Pachysandra terminalis (assembly GCA_031762675.1). Taxonomy (NCBI): domain Eukaryota; kingdom Viridiplantae; phylum Streptophyta; class Magnoliopsida; order Buxales; family Buxaceae; genus Pachysandra; species Pachysandra terminalis. The sequence continues at coordinate 5,701 of JAUPMG010067564.1, forward strand.
CCTCCCCGACAATGGAAAACAGCGAACTCAGCCCGACACAATCCGCCTCTCGCACATTTCTGCAAAGAGGAAGGTTCTAGACTAAACCTGACTTCGACCAAGAAAGAACATCACAGACCAAAGAAGACCAACTCAGAGCAATCCTATAGATCCTCGAAAAGCGAGAGCATAACGGCTCCTCCCCGATATCCCTCCAAAAGAACACAGAGGAGCCATCCCCAATAGACCAACGGACCATCGATAGAAAAAGTGGGGCCAAAGCAACGACATACTTCGATGGACTCGTCGCATAAATCCGTGAAGTAGACTCATATCCCTACCATTTTGCTGAATTCCATACTTGTTCACACTAACTTTACACCACAAATGGTCCCTCATTGTTGAAGCGCCACAACCACTTAGCAAAAAGAAACGAGTTCCTGACCACAGTATTTCCCAGGTTTAATCCTCCCTTCTCCCTCTCCAAGCACACGATATCCCATTTAACCAAATGATCTTTTCTCCTATCATTGCCTTCGCACAAAAACTTGCGATGAATTTCTCAATACGAGAAGTCACCGTCCTAGGCATCCTGAAGACCGACATATAATAAATAGAGATATTGGCCACGGAGGCCTAGATAATGGTGATTCTGCCTCCCAGAGACAAGTAATTCCTCTTCCAAGAGGACACACGCTTTTCAATCCTCTCTATAACCGGATCCAAAAAGGCCACGGACCTTGGGTTTCCGCCCAGCGGCAAACCCAAATAAGACATAAGCCAACCACCAATCCCACACCAAAAACCCCTGCGCACTCTGACAACACCTCTTCCCCTACATGAATCCCTAAAATATTCAATTTCTCCAGATTAACCTTTAAACCGGAAACCATCTCAAAGCAACGCAAGACACTCTTCACACCCCGCACCTGAGACACCTCAACGTCGACAAAAATAATCGTGTCGTCCGCGAACTGATGATGAGACACCCTGACATCATCCCTTCCCAACCGAAACCCCTAAACAAACCCCTATGCTCGGCTACCTCCATGAACCAACTCAAAACAACACCCACAAGAGTGAACATAAAAGGTGAGAGTGGATCCCCCTGTCTAAGGCCCCTGGATGAGGATATGAACCCATGAACTACCATTGATCATGAAGGAAAATCCCACATTCCTGAGGCAACCCATGATCCACCTCCGCCAGCGCACCCCAAAGCCCTTCCATTCTAGAATATGATCTAAGAAATCTCACTCGACCCTATCATAAGCCTTCTCCATATCCACCTTGATGACCACCCCAGGTGTACATACTCTAAATCTCTCCTCGACACATTCTGTGGCCACCAATATGCCATCAACAATCTGCCTACCCTTCACAAAAGCACTCTGCTGTTGAGACACCAAAACCGGCATCACGTCTCTCATCTTGATAGAAAGGACTTTAGCAATAATCTTGTATAAACTCGTAGTCAAACTGCTGGGACGGTAATCCTTAATCTCCTCAGCCCAGGCTTCTTCGGGATCAACACCAGAAAGTTTGCGTTGGTAGCCTTATGAACAATCCGCTCGTAAAAAATTCTTTAAACACCTTCATAATGTCAGACTTAACCACCTCCCAATTACTCTAGAAGAACCTCATCATGAAACCATCAGGCCCAAGTGCTTTATCCCCGGCCAGCTCCCAAACTGCCTCTTTAACCTCCTCCTCCTCAAACTCTCTCTCCATCCACACTCTTTTCCTATCCCCTAAATGTCTCTCACTCCTGCCTATCACTTTGAAATCAAAAAGTTTCTCCGATCTGTACAACTTAGCGTAGAATTCTGACAATGCATCGACAATACCATCAAAGGACTCAACATATTCTTCCCCAACTTTAATACGCACCAATTCATTCATGCCTCTTCTCCCGTTGACTACCTTATGAAAAAAGCTAGTGTTGCTATCGCCCTCCTTCAACCAAGTCACCCTAGATTTTTGTCTCCAACTAATCTCTTCTTGCTCCAGAACCCCTTCCAACTCCACCTTAAGGGCTTTTCTATCTTCCGATTCGCTACTAGACAACACCCTCTCCACCTCCCCCTTATTGATCTCCTCAATTTTCTCCATAATACTACTCTTCCTCAAGCGAAGATCCCCAAACACATCCTTATTCCAAACCTTAAGCTTATCCTTTAATGTCCTCAACGCTCTCATGAATTTGAATCCCTGCCACCCTTGACTAGCCCCAATACACTCGCCCCACCAAGAGCGAATGGTATCCTGAAAGTTTGGATGAGAAAGCCACATATTCTCAAATCTGAAGGGTGAAGGCCCCCAAATAATCCTAGACGTGGAGTTTTAAATTGGCTAATGATCTGAGGTAGTCCGAGTCAAAAGCCACTAATTGATTGCGGGAAAGTGAGCATCCCATTCAACCGAGGACAAGAACCTATCTAGGCATCAACACAAAACCGGGGTTTGTTCATTGGTCCCCATGAAGCTAACCCCCTTGCAGCGGATAGTCGACCAAATTGCACTCTCTAAGAATGGAGGACAGCTTCCTTATACTTCCAGTGACCCTACTGACTCCACCACGTCCTGAGTCAGATTATGAATTTATGAGTATCCAAATTCTTTCAGAGTAACTTCATCCATGTTCTTTCTGGTATTCCCCTTGCCCTCTTAGATCCTTCTATGCGTGGTACCTCACACCTTCTCACAACTACCTCCCTAGGTCTTTGCTTTACATAATATATAATATATATAGCAATATCAAGAAGAAGAAAAAAGTATGTACTATAGGAAAAAGAAAGTAACAAGGAAACATTGTTGCAATTAAGCTTTACCTTTTCATATAGCCATCATTTAACATTGCAGGCTTCGATTTTAACACTTGAAATTCTCTTTAATATCTAAAGGGGTCTCTTAATGTGAAATAGAACCTCAAGGAGGTTGAAAACACCAAACATGTTAATATGTGAAGTAAAAGTTTAAAACATGCATATAAATGATTTGTCTCCACTTGTAGCAAGATCACTAGTTTTACTTATTCTATGAGGCACAAGCCGCGCAACCCTCAAACGTTACACTAGCTTCAAGGAATGAGGCATGAGCTTCATGTGAGCCTCACACTTTAACGCGAGGCTTTTCTGCACAGTTGTGGGTTAGAGACTCAAAATAAGAGGTGGTCTTTAGTATGGAGTATAACACCTTTCGCTACCAGTTCAGTGGTTTGGAAAGAGACAAGTCCACATATAATGGAAGACTTAGAAAGGAGTTTCTAGGAGTGTCGACTTACTCTATGACTTCTATTCCATTGGGCTTCTACACCGAAAGAGTTTCAAGGCTATCAATTCTCTTTTTTGACTCTTCGGACATTGGTGTATAGTTTAAACATAATCTTCCAACTAGCATCTTTGCGTAGCCTTTTTGGCTAACGGTTTTTTGTAGCTAACCTTTGTGTATACCTTTGAAGTACATGGAGCCTCACCTTCCCTTTTCGATTATATAACTCTATTACCTATCATAAAATTCATATTGAAATATTTTGTCCTATATTAAATAAAACAAATAGATTCCATTGGATACTCAACGAGCCAAAAGGGAAGAAAAAAGCAAAATTCTTAAATGCTTTACCAACCCATCTTAAATCTTTTTTTTTTTTTTTGATGAATAATGAAGATTATATATTAATTAAGAGAGAGGATATACAAAAAGGTCACTGTAGACTGCGTCCAGAAAAGGAAAGAAAAAGCAAACGAAACCACCAGAATAATACTCCAAATGATTAACAAAATAATGAAAAAAAAAGCAGCAAAGTAAAACAGTAAAGAAAGTATCAAATGTCGCCAAGTAACATCTCATCCAAAGGTATGCCTATAAATAACTCTGATCTCCTCGCCCTTCCCTTGGCGAACTTATCTGCAGTATCATTGGCAAATCTTGCCACATGGTTGAACAAGATATTCAAATCAATAGCCAAATTACGTGCCAACCTAACCCAATGAGAAGCCTCCGAGAACACTGTGATGAGTCAATCATCCATGAGATAATAATGGCTGAATCTTCCTCAACCTCCAATGTGGAAAAACCTTGAAATCTCAACTCTCATTCCAGTCACTAAGGCTAGAACTTCCGCCCGAACTGCATCTCCTATCCTAGTTGGATCCAAACAAGCATGAAGAATATTTCCACCTAATCCCTGAACACACCACCCACCCCAGATGATCTGGGTTAGCAAGGGAAGGCCGATCAAAGTTCAATTTGATACAACCTACCATCGGTGCTTTCCAAACCATGTTGCCTCTCTATATACTGAAGGGAATGATCTAGCATAGTAGACCATCCTCTAATAATCTGGCCTAAGGCCCGGACACCCAAGTTATCAAAAAAAAAATAATCTCTGACATATGTAATCCTCCCTGAGGGATATCCAAAACGAAATTGGAGCCATTACCAAGTTTATCAAAGTATGAGCTGACATACTAATTAATTCACATCCATGAAAATATGCCTATTCCTCTCCCTCCATACATGCCACAAAACAGTGAAAGTTGGTACATGATACGACCCCCCTTAGGCAACCTTGGAAATTTACACAAATCAAATAGAAGGCATAGACTCCCGAGCATAACCCAATCCACCTCAAGCACCTATTGGAAGAAACACCATATATTTTGTGCAAAGCTGCAGTACAAATATGTGATCCACCAAATCCCCCTGTCTAATACACAAAAAATAGAAGTAAAGGGGATAAGTCTAAGAACTTCCTCCTCATTTGGAGAATATCTACAGTGTTGATCCAGTTTAGGAGAGCAATCACACAAAAGCTTTAATCCTGGAAGGTAAGTGTTTCCATAGGTACAACACGAAAAACTAGGAAGATGACCCTCCTTGTTTCTTCTAAAACACTGGAAAGAAGACCTAGAGGAAAACAAACCCCTAGAAATCCAGAACCCAAACACATTGATCAAAACTAGACTCATCAAAATATACATCATGGAAGAGGTCAAATAAGGCAACAAGCTCCAAGAGATCTGCAGGCCTATGATACCTTCTAAATGACATATTTCACTAAAGGCCAGAAATGACCAGGAAAGAATGTCAGACACTAAGGCATTAGGAACCTGAACAAGCCTAAAAAGTCTCAAAAACTGAATGGAAAGGATCAACTCCCCCACTACAGGTCCAACCAGAACTGAATGGAAGAACCGCACCCAATACTAAACCGAACAAGAGAAAGGAAAGGATGGACCAACGCAACCACATCCTTCTAGAGGAACCCCCTAAAAAGCCTTGCATTTAGATCTATGTCCCATCTATTCTGAAATCTTGATTTACTCTCCATGCCATAGCTTCTCAAATTCTGCTTTATGAAAGGGTAATGGAATTGGATCATTGCAAGGATCCAAGTATCATATTGACATGATCCACCACCACCAAATTGATTTTAAGGGTTGTCTCCTTTCTGCATCTAAACGTCAGGATAGAGATTGCATTATATTTTACCCTAGTCTTTAATATTCTACCCTAGTCTTTAAATAAGAAATAAAAATTCCTCCAAAATTGAATTGCTTAGCAATTAGGGTTATCAATGGTTGAATAAGGAGCAAGTAGTACATTTTTTTTCTTCTGTATGGTATACTAAAAAGCAGTCAATGCAATTGAAATAAATTACTTAACACTTCAAGTATTAAAATAATACTATAAGATTGAATCATTTTCTATATATTCAATATTATTCGTTTGGAAATGCAATTGTATTTCAGTGTTTGTAACATTTCTGCAAAGGACACTTGATGGCACTTTAACACATGGCACTAACGCCACACATCAAGGTATCCCTAAATAAAACACTTAAAAGACGAAAGAAAAAAGCACCTTCACGCACATTTATTACTGTTTTACACTTTATATTGTTCTTCACTCAGAAACATCAATTAATTTGTATCACAGAGGTTTTTGGTTTCATATGGATACTTCATGATATATTACACTTTCAATAAGACCCTCTTTAAAATAGTATTTAGCTCCCCTATGCCACTTCAATCTTCTCCAACAATTCACTTAGCATGCATGAGATCAACCTAACCCCAATCAATATTTTAAATTTCGATGGAATTTTTCCGAAATTTTGTTATGTGGCCCCTTGGAGATATTATCCCAAGGGGGATTTCCCCAATTATATTATCAAATTAATGATATGTTGCCAATATTGGCGATATGTTGCCAATATTGGCGATATATTGAATTTTTTGTTCATTAAAAATGGTCAACACAATCGACATGGGGGAAATGTCAATGGAAATATCCCTCATTTCAACTGAAACCTTCATTCCTCGGCAAGGTGACAAAAAATCAAGGTTTTTTTTTATTTTTTTGCATTTTCTTCAAGATTTGAGCTAAAAAAATCAAATCTAAAGACTCCATTACTAAGACCTGACAGGAATCACATGGCACATTGAAGACTAAAGCATCAAGCTTGGGGATTTGTAAGGTAAATCTAACATCCTTACATATTTTGGTTTTAAGTTGTATTTTTTTGCATAACTCTAGTTCCATTAGGTTGAAAATACAAGATCTATTCGAGTCGGGTTGACACTATGGATATGATACTCGTTACCGTCATACATTTGATCATGCATTTGAATGTTGCATTTTTAGTTGTTTCAATGTTGTTTTGACATTTAGATGTGTTTTGACTCTTATGTGGATACCGTGCACATTCATATAGCAGTTCATATATACAGGTTAACAACACATATGTTACTTAGATCCCTAAATGTTTGTTCATCACAATGCATAGTTGTTTATTGTTATATTTTGAGTTATCTGTTTGCGTTTATGTATGTTTTATTGATTCTTGAACTTTCATTAAAACAATCAAGTTTTTTCTTAATTTTTCCCTCATTTCTCTTTATTTGGCAAAACATTCTGCTAAAACGAAAATATCTCCCGATATTTTGGCAAAATTTCCCCTGGGTTCCAGTGACGAAATTTCCAGTGAAGGAAAATTTAAAACACTATTCCCAATGAGGTCCAACTCAAAAAAACTAAAGCCCTCACATAAACAAAATTTCACTCTGATCCTCTAGTTTGATAAGCTATATTCACAACAAGTAAGATTTTTCAGTTTTCATGTGTATTTGTGTTTATGTATGTTTTAGTGATTCCTGAAGCTTCATTAAATCAAGTTTTTCTTAATTTTTCCCCCATTTCTCTCTATCTGATGAAATAATATGCTAAAACGAAAATATCTTCTGATATTTCGGTAAAATTTTCCCTGGGTCCCAATGAAGGAACATTTAAAACACTGCTCCCAATGAGGTCCAACTCAAAAAAACTACAGCCATCACATAAACAACATTTCATTCTGATCCTCCAGTTTGATAAGCTATATTCACAACAGGTAAGATTTTCCAGTTTTCATGTGAGCCCAACTGAGCTTCCCCCCACCCCACACATTTAAACAAAAAAAAAAAAAGGAAAAAAAGGGCACTCTTATTTCTTCATCACTGATCTCATTTTATTATCCAGAATGAATCAATGAAAACTAAGCAGAATGTCAATAGACAATAGTATGATCCATAAAAGCACCGACTTTAATGCAACATGAGAGGGAAAAAAAAAGGAG
>JAUPMG010067595.1:0-13296 GCA_031762675.1 Pachysandra terminalis
GTTCTCAACAAATTTTTTCTTTTTATTGATAAAAATAAGATCGAATGATGAAAATGTTCAAGTTGTATTAATACTTTAATACTTTGGTCGGGGGGGGTGCAAGATTTGATTGGTTGTATAGTTCTCAACAAATTTTTTCTTTTTATTGATAAAAATAAGATCGAATGATGAAAATGTTCAAGTTGTATTAATACTTTAATACTTTGGTCGGGGGGGGTGCAAGATTTGATTGGTTGTATAGTTCTCAACAAATTTTTTCTTTTTATTGATAAAAATAAGATCGAATGATGAAAATGTTCAAGTTGTATTAATACTTTAATACTTTGGTCGGGGGGGGTGCAAGATTTGATTGGTTGTATAGTTCTCAACAAATTTTTTCTTTTTATTGATAAAAATAAGATCGAATGATGAAAATGTTCAAGTTGTATTAATACTTTGGTCATGATAGATAGGGGTTTAATTGGATCAGTTTGGTTCGGTTTAGTAGCCAAACCACATCAAACCAAAATACAATGAACAAAATCAAAAACACCGCAGTCGAATCAAACCAAACTACGGTGAACTAAACCGAACTACACCAAAATATATTTGATTTGATTTAATTTGATAAAATTAATGTAATTTTATATATTAAATACACACATACACACAAAATACATACATACATAGATACAGGGGCGGAATCAAAAAAATTTTCTTGGGGGGCCAAATTAAATTACAAACGATAAAAAAACTTCTAATGTGTTTCACTAATCATTGGTTGATGATTTCGATATGGAGGACTGAAATGAAATTTCGATAGAAATTTTTTCTATTATTTCTTTATTTATATAAAATAAATAGCAAAATTCATTGAAATTAAAGAAAATTCACTATGAAATTTCAATGATTCCAATAAAATAATGTGATTTTTTAAGTTATTATTTTAATCAAAATTAATTATTTCGATAAATTTTAAACTTTTGCCAAAATTGTCTAAAATCTTCTAGAGCAAACAGTTAGGATTTTGATTTTGCCTACCTAAACCAAAATGAAAATTTTCAACGAAATTTAAAACCATGACATATTAATAAACCAGTAAGGTTGTAAATGAGTTGAGCAGAACCGAGCCTTGTCTAGCTCAGCTCGAGATCGTAAACCTTGAGTAAGGCTTAGGCTTGACTCAAGCTCATTAAAAGATTTTGGGATTAGGCTCGGCTCGGGCATGATTAAAATATTTTAGGCTCATTAAAAGATTTTGGGATTAGGCTTGGCTCGGGCATGATTAAAATATTTTAGGCTCAAGTTCAGTTCGCGAAAAGCTCGGCTCGTAAAAGGCTCAGCTTGTAAAAAACCTTAACTTAGTCCAAATACATTAATATTATAGTTGATGATTATTATTATATCTAGCATAATATTTTTTTCATAATATATTAATATATAATATAAGATATTCATAAACAAACCAAGCCCAGCTTTAATCGAGTGGAGCCTACCCAAGCGCAACTCAAGTTCATTAAGTTAATGAGCTTTTTATTGGCTTAGGTTCAGCTCATGAGCCTAATTATAGAGCTCAAGTTCGGCTCATACGAGCCAAGCTAGCTTGGATCGTTGACCGCCTTATAAATTGGTATAAGGCACATTTTAAGAAAATATGTTTAAGAATATAATTTTAAAAAGTTAAAATATATAAATAAATGGGTAAAATTTATAATTTTAGCGGGGAAAAACAATTTGATAGGGTATCTTATAAAATTAATAAACCTAACATAAATTTATAAAAAAAATTGAGGGGTCAGTTGCCCCTTCTCGCCCCTACGCGGCTCCGCCCCAATATATATATATATATATATATATATATATATATATATATATATGTATTTGAATCCGATACTGTTCACGTGTGCCGGCACGAAATTAATTTTTGTCGTGCCTAGTAACTGGGACCCAGACTCAGCACGACAAAGGGCACGTGGGCCTAGTGTGCCCTACCGGCCGGGTGCATGCACGGTACAAACGTGTCGTTGGGCCTGACCCGACACGACTCATTTAGCCCAATTCAGCCAAAAAAAATTTTTTTTTTTTAAATGTAATACTCATAATTTATATAATTTAATTAAGAATTAGTCCTTATATAAGTTAATTAGATTACTTATATTAACTTATAGAATAAGTTATATTAGCTTTAAGTTAAGTAATTAATATATTTATAAACTACAAATATATATACTTGTATATATGCTTACCAAATTATAACTTAGTAACTTAAATTTTATATTAACTTATACTATATAATTTAAAATCAATATATATTATATTATATAAGTTATATGTAATTTTATTGTTATATAACTTATATTAACTTATATAATATTAGTATATTAACTTATACTATATAACCGAAATTCAATTTATATTAAATTATATAAGTTATATGTAATTTTATTGTTTATATAACTTATATTAACTTATATGTTGCAGTTCTCAATGTTATTCACAAAGAAAATTTACATGATATAAGTTCCTCTCAGTTATTTAGAACTTTACACAAAATTTTTGGCATTGATAATAACCTAACTCATTTGATAAATAAGTCAATTACTGGTGGTTATACTAATTTCGATCATTTTGATGAGAACGGTTCCCTTGGAGATGATTCAAGTGGTGAGGATGTGAAAACAAGGAAGCATGGTTCTAATTTTGAAGTTAGAAAGGTTCAGAGTCAAGTGGTTGAAGGAATTCATAAATCTTCCATTAAAAGGCATCAGAAAGATTATTCTAAGCTTCACACAGGTGTGATTACTAGAGGCCGTAAGGCTCATGCTTCTCCTCCATCTTTGTGATTTAATGCATAAGAACTTTCTTATTTTGAATGCTAGGGCTGTTGGTAACTCTGATACGGTCAGACATAACAAGTTCCTTGTTAGATCTCATAAACTGGAGTTTTTAGTTATTTTAGAGCATTTTCTTGATGCCAGAATTTTTTTGAATTTAGTCGAAAGATTAATTTTGATGGGTTTTCCCATAATGCGGTATTGGGTGAAAAAATATAGATTTTCTGGAAATTTTGTGTGTCAATTGATATCTTCCAAGCTTCGGATCAATGCATTTTCTGCAAAATTATGAACTTACTTTCATCTGAATTTTTGGTTATTTTGATGTATACTAAATGCTTTGCGGATGACAGGAGATCACTTTGGGAATTTTTGGTTTATCTTCTAATATTTCCGGTGCTTGGATGATGGCCGAAGATTTCAATATTACTAGGAAATTATCTGAAAAGCTTGGTGATAATTCTCCTAATCGGTTAGCTATGCCAGAGTTTAATGATATGATTGGTAACTGTAGTTTTTTAGAAACCCCTCTTATTGGTTCTTATGTTACTTGGTGCAATGATCAGTCTAGGATTCGACACATTTGGGCGCATTTAGATAAGCTTTTTTATAATGTGGATTGGCTCAGTCGTTTCTGAATCCGAAATTAATTCATCTGACCTGTATCTATTCAGATCATGCTCCAGTTCTCTTGTCATTTTCTGATTCCATGTATGTTGATCCAAAAAAAACTCAAGTTTCAGAGAATGTGGGGTGAACACCATAATTTTATTCCATTTATTGGTCAGTCTTGGCTGACTGGATCTTCTGATAATGGTTTAGTCTCTTTGGCAATTAAAATCAAGAGAGTTAAGTCTTGTTTAAAAGGCTGGAACAAATCTGTTTTAAGAATGGTTTCCAGAATATTCATAATATTTCGAATGAGATTAATTTTCTGGAAGCTAGTTTGATCGAAAATTGGAGTCAATCAGATGAGGACAAATTAATAGAAGCCAAAGTGCGTTTTAATTTATTTCTAAAGCAGTAAGAGATTTATTGAAAACAAAAATCTAAGGTCAAATGGTTGATGGAGCAGGATTCTAACGTTAAGTTCTTTCATAATTCTGTGAACGTTCGCCAGCAAAGTTCATTTTCTTCTATTCAATTATCGAATGTGGGGTGAACACCAGAATTTTATTCCATTTATTGGTGAGTCTTGGCCGACTAGATCTTTTGGTAATGGTTTAGTCTCTTTGGCTATTAAAATCAAGAGAGTTAAATTCTTGTTTAAAAGGCTGGAACAAATTTGTTTTGGGGAATGTTTTCCAGAATATTCATAATATTTTGAATGAGATTAATTTTCTGGAAGCTAGTTTGATGGAAAATTGGTGTCAGCCAGATGAAGACAAATTAATGGAAGCTAAGGTGCGTTTTAATTTATTTCTAAAGCAGGAAGAGATTTATTGAAAACAAAATCTTGGGACAAATGGTTAATTGAGCATGATTCTAACATTAAGTTCTTTCATAATTCTGTGAAAGTTCACTAATTCGGTTGAGGGAAAATCTACGAAGAAATGAATCTCTTGGGACTCCATTTGTAGACCATTAAAAGAAAAAGATTTGGGAATCCAATCCTTAGTTGATACTAAGGCTAGTTTTGATATGAAGAAAGCTTGGAATATTATATCAAAAGATTCTCTTTGATATAATTTTATGAGACTAAAATATCTTGTTTATGGACCTAATCATGCTAATGCTTCTCGTGTATGGAAAAGTATTTAGTCTAAGTTGTATGCTACAGCTTGGATTTTTGGTAGAGGCAATGTTGATTTTTAGCATGACAATTGGTTGGGTACGGGTTCTATTGCCTCTATTATGCATGAACCAATTTTACAGAGTATTCTGGTTAAGGACGTTTGGTGTAATGATGGTTGGGATTGGGACTATTAACATCATATTCTGGACCCCTCTATTAAAAATACTATTTTGAAAATGGATGTGTGCTTATCGAACTACAATGATAATGAGTTTGGTCCCAATCCTTGGATGGAGAATTTTTTGTTAAATCTGCTTGGTCTATTATTAAGAGAAAATCTCCTAAATTGCATTTTGCTTCTTGGTTGTGGCATAAAAAGGCTCCTTAAAAAATTAGTGTTTTCATTTGAAAATTGCTTAATGAAATATCCTCGGCATTTTTTTATTGATAGCGACTTGGGTCTTCGAGTTTGGACATATTTCAATAGGAGTTTTGGGGCTCCTTTATTGCCTCATCAGTCTATCTATGTTTGTATTATGTTATGGCTTTTTGATGCAATATTGAAAGGGTTGCTTGCAGGGTGCTTTACCTTTTTTCTTTCTTTGGGAATTATGGATTGGCAAGAATAAAGCTTTTTTTGAGGATATCAAATCAAGTGCTGGAGTTATTATTCCTAAAGTCTTGAAGTGCTTGTTTGAGGTAAATCCTCTTATTATGCCTAAGAAAAATGCATCATTTTCTCATAAATTATCGTTGGATATGTTGGGGATTGGTGTTTCTTCTATTCCGATCTCGTATCAGATTTTGATTAAATAATTAAAACCAGAATTTGGTTTTAAGATTAAATGATGGTGCTTCATTGGGGAATCATGGCCCTAGTGGTGATGGTGGAGGTGATGGTATTGTAAGGGATGCTCATGGTTCAATTGTGTTTGCATTCTCTTATTTCTAGAGTGTTCTTTCGAATAACTTGGCTGAAACTTGGGCATTAATGGATGGTTTAAAACTATGCCTGTTGATGAACTTGAAGCCTTTAGTTATTGAGGTTGATTCTTAGATCATCGTGGACTGGTTGGCTAAATGAAAGATTTCTCCTTGGATTCTTACATCTAAATGGATTGAGATTTGTAAATTTTTTTACGAGCTTAATCCTATGATTTGTCATGTGTTTAGAGAAGGAAATGCGGTTGTAGATACACTTGCCAAGTTTGCTTGTTCAGTCCATACGGATCGGATATCTCGTTCATTGCATCTTCTCCCATTGAATATTTGCCACATTGTCAATTGTGACAATGTTGGTTTGGGTAGTCTTAGAGAATAATCATCATGTTGTTTTTAGGTTATTTACTTGGTCTTCTTTCATTAGTTAGTGAACATTACTTTGGGGTTTGGTTTATGTCCCTCCATTTGTATAGTTTTTTTTAACTAATTTCTAATATACAGGTCGAGGTCTATGCCCTCCCACCGTTGGAGTGCCTCTACGGCTATTCCTGCCTAGAGAGTCTTTCTTATAAAAAATAAAAATAGAAAGATGGTAATTCAATATCAATGTTAGAAAATGAAATTAGTGAGGTGAATCAAATTATTTGTAAGTAGGTCTAATATCTTATTGGTCAATAAAATATATCATTTAAGAGTAATAGCATCTCAATGGATGGTAAAAATAATTTAATTAGTTGAAAATTGTCTCTCATTTAGTTAAAAGTAGGTCTTTTTTCTATCTAAATCTCATTTTAACGTAGATATGTCTCTAACCATTGTAATGTAGTCTTAATACGTGAAAATCGAAGCAATGAGATTATGTATCTAGTTTTTTAGTAGCTATGTCTAATCAGATGGTAATTCGGTCTCACTATTGGAAAATGAAATTAGTGAGGTCATGAATCAAATTATTTGTTAAGTAGGTCTAATATCTTATTGTTCGGTTAAATATCCCCTTTACGAGTAATAGCATCTCAATGAAGGGTAAAATTAATCTAATTAACTTAATTTTCTCTCATTTAGTTGAAAGTAAGTCTCATTTCTATCCAAGTCTCATTTTAACGCAAATAGGTTTCTAACAATTGTAACGTAGTCTCAATATTTGGAAATAAAGGCAATGAGGACATGTATCTAGCTTTTATTAACTATGCTTAATCAAATGGTAATTTAGTCTCATTGTTGGAAAATGAAACTAATTAGTCTATAAATCAAAGTATTTGATTTCTTATTGGTCGATAAAATATCTCATTTAAGAGTAATAATATCTCAATAGATGGTAAAAATGGTCTAATTAGTTGATAATTGTCTCTCCTTAAGTTGAAAGTAAGTCTCATTTCTATCCCAGTCTCATTTTAGCGAAAATACGTCTCTAACCATTGTACTGTAGTCTTAATATTTGGAAATAAAAGCAATGTCATGTATCTAGATTTTTAGTAACTATGTCTAATAAGATGGTAATTCAGTCTCACTGTTGGAAAATAAAATTAGTGAGGTAATGAATAAAATTATTTTTAAGTATGTCTAATATCAAATTGATCGATAAAATATCTCATTTTAGAGTAATAACATCTCAATGGATGATAAAAATAGTCTAATTAGTTAATAATTGTCTCTCATTTCTATCCAAGTCTCATTTTAACGTAGATACGTCTCTAACCACTATAATGTAGTCTCAATATTTGAAAATCAAAGTAATGAGGTCATGTCTAGTTTTTTGTTTTTTAATAACTATGTCTAATTATATGGTAATTCAGTCTCATTGTTGGAATATGAAATTAGTGAGGCCATGTAATTTAGTCTCATTGTTAGAAAATGAAACTAACGTGTCTATAAATCATATTATATGTAAGTCTAATATCTTATTTGTCAGTAAAAATATCTCATTTAAGAGTAATAATATCTCAATAAATGGTAAAAAATTGTCTAATTAGTTAATAATTGTCTCCCATATAGTTGAAAGTAGGTCCAATTTCTATTCAAGTCTCATTTTAACACAAAACAAAAGTGTCTAAATATTGTACCATAGACTCACTATTTGGAAATCAAAGCAATGACATTATATACATATTTCTTTAGTCATTATGAGATATTAATTCAGTCTCATTATTGAAAAGTGAAACTAATGAGGCCATGAATCAAATTATTTGTAAGTAGGTCCAATATTCTTTTGGTCAGTAAAACATCTCATTGAAGGGTAATAAAATCTCAATGGATGGTAAAAATAGTCTAATTAGTTTATAATTATCCCTCATTTAGTTGTAAGTAGGTCTCATTTCTATCCAAGTCTCATTTTAATGCAAATAAGTCTCTAATAGGTCTCATTTAGTTGTAACATAGTTTCATTGTTTGAACTCTAACTATTTTGTAATGTAGTCTCTAACATTAATAGCGCTTTGACAAGATTATGCACATGGAGATTTCGGAACCGACCAGCCTACCCGCTCGAACCTAACCCAATTAAACGGGTTCGAGTTGACCTGGTTATTATTTGGGTTGGGTATTTGTTTAGGTTTTACCAATCGGTCTGAGAATGGGTAAATTTTAATTATTGAATTTAATATATTTTTTAAAAATAAAATAGGTATTTTAAACTTATGAACAAATTTAAAAATTCCTATAAATAATAAATTAATTATAAAACCTAAACCAGGACCCAACCCAAATAATAAACAGGTCAACTCGAACCCACTTAATTGGGTTAGGATCTAGCGGGTTGATAGGTCGGTTCTGAAATTGCCAAGTGCATAATCCTGTCAAGGCTGTATCAATGTTAGAGAATACATTACAAAATGGTTAGAGACTAATTTCCAAATAATGAAACTACATTACAAAATGATTAGACTTATTTGCATTAAAATGAGACTTGAAAATAAATGAGACCTACTTTCAACTAAATGAGCGACAATTATCAACTAATTAGACTATTTTACAATCCATTGAGATGTTATTACTCTTAAATGAGATATTTAAGCGACCAAAAAGATATTAAAACTACTTACAAATAATTTGATTCATGACCTCAATAATTTCATTTTGCAACAATGAGACTGAACTACCATATGATTAGACATAGGTACTAAAAAACTAGATACATCACCTTATTGATTTGATTTCTAAATATTGAGACTACATTACAATAGTTAGAGACCTATTTGCATTAAAATGAGATTTAGATAGAAATGAGACCTACTTTCAACTAAATGAGAGACAGTTATCCACTAGTTAGATTATTTTACCATCCATTGAGATGTTATTACTCTTAGATGAGATATTTTACCGACCAATAAGATATTAGATCTACTTACAAATACTTTGATTAATAGACTCATTAGTTTCATTTTCCAACAATGAGACTAAATTACAATTTGATTTGACATAGTTACTAAAAAAATAGATACATGACCTCTTTGCCTTGATTTTCAAATATTGAGACTACATTACAATGGTTAGAGACCTATTTGTGTTAAAATGAGACTTAGATAAAAGTGAGACATACTTTCAACTAAATGAGAAACAATTTTCAACTAATTAGATTATATTTACCCTTTTTTGAAATGCTATTACTCTTAAATGATATATTTTATCGACCAATAAGATATCATACCTACTTATAAATAATTTGATTCATGAGCTCACTAATTTTATTTTCCAACAATGAGACTGAATTGCCATCTAATTAGACATTGTTACTAAAAGCTAGATACATGACCTCATTGCTTTAATTTCCAAATATTGAGTTACATTACAATAGTTAGAGACCTATTTGCGTTAAAATGAGACTTTGATAAATATGAGATCTACTTTCAACTAAATCAAAGATAATTATAAACTAATTAGACTATTTTTATCATCCATTGAAATGTTATTACTCTTAAATGGAATATTTTACTGACCAATAAGATATTAGACATACTTACAAATAATTTGATTCATTACCTCACTAATTTCAATTTGCAACATTGAGATTGAATTACCATCTGATTAGATATAGTTGCTAAAAATTAGATGCATCACCTCATTGATTTGATTTCAAAATATTGAGACTACATTACAATAGTTAGAGACATGTTTGCATTAAAATGAGACTTTGATAGAAATGAGACCTCCTTTCAATTAAATGAGAAACGATCATCAACAAATTAGACTATTTTTACCATCCATTGAGACCAATAAGATATTAGACATACTTACAAATAATTTGATTCATAACCTCATTAATTTCAGTTCCCAACAATGAGATTGAATTACCATCTGATTAGACATAGTTACGAAAAAGAATTAGATAAATGACCTTATTAATTTGATTTCCATATAATGAATCTAATTTAGAATCTAATTAAAGATCTATTGTTATTAGAATAAGAATCTGAAGGAGATGAGATAAACTTACAACTAGATGAGATAAAATTATTAAATAACGAGATTATTTTACCAATCAATGAGATTTTGTTACTCTTAAATGAAGTATTAGACCTAATTATTAATATTTAGGTCAATAACCTTATTAATTTGATTTAAATTATCATTTAATTAGACAATTATGAAATACCTAGATTCATGATTTCATATCCTAAATTATCATTTAATTAAACAATTATTGAAGTATCACTAGAAAAAAAAAACATTTAGTTGGGATTTAAATATAAATTTATCGTTTATTTATATTTTTCATCGTATAATTTTTTAATTGATATGAATACTTGAAGTTATTGAAGTATAAACTTTGAAATCTATTTAGCATAATCCATTCTCAAATTAATGGGAAAAAAATCTAAATTTAACGAATGGTATTCAAATGGTTTATATTTAGCCGATTGGAAGTCCATTGGATCTGTTTAAGCTAATAAGGTTCCTCGTCAACCGATTGAAATTCCAATTAGCTCTGGTATAACCAATTGAAATTTTAATGGACTCTAATAAAGCCGATTAAAATCTATTTAGTCTAATCCATGTTTCTCAATGGTTGCATGTGCAGCATTCATGACTAGTAAAGTATGGTTTGTGACTAGTAAAGTATGGTTTGTCTGATACTCTGCCTCTTTATGTCAAATTCGAAGAAGGGCCCTATCAAAGTGTTGCATAAACTCAAACAACCTCAAATGAGTCTGTAGGAAGCTCTTCAAGAATACATTCATGCTCTCACAACATTGTGTAGTTCTCATTCTCAAAAAAAAAAAAAAAAAAATGCTCACGAAGATATGCTTTTGCCCATTGCAAACGTTTCAAATAGATGTTTGAAACCCATTGATTCCCATAAAATCCATATTTTTCTAACATTTCATTTTATGCAACCTCACTCTCCAAGTGTGAGGCAATGAAATGCACTTTTCAAAAGAAGATGAGAAGTATTGAATATGGACGTTTTTCATGGCAATTCTAGAAAGACGCCAAAAACATAGTCGATGCCGTGAACCTAGAAGAACCTTTCCAATTGCCTTACACATTGCCTTATCCCCATCGGTAACCATAGAAATAGGCTTCATATTTTTCATTGAACGAGGAATGTCTCCAACACCCATATAAAGGTTTTCTTTGACTCGTTAGATAATAAAGCATCTCCAAATACCATGATTTGCTGGTGATGATTTGCACCAACCAATATTAGAAAAGGCATATTGTAGGCATTCTTCTTATAAATGATGATTGTGTTCTCCAACAAACTCTTTCACAATCTACTTATTTATTTCTTCTCATAGCTAATACGTAATACATTTGGACAACCAACTCTAGTAGTGGCGATGGATTTCTTTGACGATCTGTCATTTCTAAGTGTTTTTGCTCACTTTGACCATCTCTTGAACATACAAACCTTTGAGACGCAATTTTGTATTTCTATTTCTTTTCAAGTCATCATTTCGTATATTCACTTTAACATATAATTGGTGACATTTAATTCCTTCGTCAATACCGAATTTTAATCCAAATTTCTCTTCGGCAGTTAATTCAACCAAATTTTTATTTATTTGAGAAAGAAAGTTCAGATATGTATCATTACCAGTACTAGTTCCAATACCACTATCACTCTCCCTATCAACAATATTCATATCAGGCTCCTCTCTACCAACATTATCATTCAAGATACGCTCATTTTGTCCAATAGTTTCATTTAAATTTATCATAACCTCTTTCCTTTTTATTTTATTTCACCTTGTTCCATAAGAATCCTTTTGAAACTTGAAACGAAGAAATAAAACCATAAAAGCTAATTCACAAAGAGTATACATTCATTTGATTGGAGTCTCATGACAATATGGACAATAATATATAAAATATATACTTAGCAGACATTAAGTGAAGGATTTCATGACAAAATAGACAAATATATTTAATTCAAGATATTAATATAATCCATAATTTATTTATATATTTTTAGTGACAAATTTTTCATTGATATACGTGATCACCCCCGAGTCAGGCGGACCTTAGGTCAATTGGGTTATTGGAGTCGCCACCACCCATCGAGTTTGGGTGTGGATGGTCACCCATTGATTGATTGGTTGATTATGAAATGATTGATTGATTGATTATAAAATTAGATCAAAATTGTGAAATTGGGACGGTTTAACCAGATTCGCCTAAGGGGGTTTACTTGAGAGAGTGGAAAAGTGTTAGGCACCCACTCATCTTCCGACTCAACCGGTTACCCGGTTCAAAATTGTTTGGACAATTTAGGTAAAATCTGAAAATAAACTAAAATAAATAAAACTCTAGAAAATGCCTAAAATAATACAAGAAAATAAATAAAATGTCTTAAAATCATATTAATAACTAAACATCTATAAATCTAAATCTCTAAAAAAAAATTTATGATGCTCACATAAAGAAAAAAAAAATTCAAATAGAAATAAAAATCAGAAAATTATTTTATCAGTATTCTAACTTATATTAGAATCTAATTAACCTAAAAGCTAACTAAGTTAAAAAAAGCCTAAAGAAATTAACAAGGATTAATATTAAATGAACTTGGAAATCTGGTTGCATATCAAGTGCCGAAACAGAGCAAAACTCCCATGAAATTCAAATGGAAATTCCATAAACAGATCATGATCAAATAACAACAGATGTATAAACATGACACATTGAATTACTTTTTAACAAATGAAATGGATAAAATAAAATGAAAGCTAACTAATACCTGTATCAGCTGCAGTTCTAATCTGGCTTTGAGCTTCAATGGGGCTCGGCTAAGAGGTTGCAACAGTAATTAAAATAGATGAGTGATGTGTTGTTGGTGAACAAAGGAAGAGGATGAAAGTGATTCAAATATTGGTTTGGAAAAGCTGGATTTGCAAATGGGTGAGAAGGGATTGATTGGATTGAGAACTTGTTGCTGTTCTGCTGCTATGAACAGCAACAGAAAACGTTGAGGGAGGGAGAGCAGAGGATGCGATGGGTTAGATGTAGCAGCAGGGGACGGTGAAGAGAGGGTCGAATTGGGAATGGGTTTTGGGTTTGATTGGTAGGGTGATGGACTTGGGTTGAACAGAGAAAGAGAATGGGGTCTGTGTAGGTTCGATGATGGAGAACCGAGCAGGGAGACTGGAATTGAGGGAGGGAGGGAGAGAGAGAGAGAGAGAGAGAGAGAGAGAGAGAGAGAGCAGAGAATAGATTGGAACGGAGAGATGAGCAGCAGCAGCTGCGGAAGAGAGAGGAGAGACATAACAGGGAGATAAAACGAAGAGAACAAAGGGAGAGTGACGGGAGAAGACGATCGGAGGAGAGAGAGAGAGAGAGAGAGAGAGAGAGAGAGAGAGAGAGAGAGAGAGA
>JAUPMG010067605.1:0-13296 GCA_031762675.1 Pachysandra terminalis
GGAGTCGAACACGCGACCTCCCTGGCGCTCCCCGTCAAGGCTTTGTTCCGAGCTACCTACCACTGAGGCACCCGAACGCGTTGTGTCATAGTAGGGTGTGAATATACATATAAGTACACCACCTTCACCAGCCCATGCGATGTGGGATTGTCCAACCCGTAGCCTGTTAGAATCCGTAGCCTGCCAGCCCCTCAAGCCCGCCCACGAGACACCCGTCCACGTAGGTCACCACAGGGGCAAAATGTGATTTCTAATCCTACATTATCCAATTGGTCACCTAAGTTACTTCTACCAGAGGGCTATTACTGGTAGGTCTGAGGTGGATCTCGGGAGTTGGCGGATGAGATTAATTATCTAATCTAATTATTTTATTTTAAATTAATCTTTAAGTTCTCTGCTGACTAATCGGGCCGGTTGCCTAAAATAGATTAAGTCTTCCTAATGTCTCGAGGTCCAAGGTGATAACTAATGTGTTTTGATTACCTGAGGTTAAGGTTTAGGTGAGCACTGATCTAACCTATTAGTGATTTTATTTTACTAATTTTAAATTAAACCTGGTTACTAATCTTAATTAATTAGGGGTAATTGTTCAGGTTCTTATAGGGTAGGAGTTAGGAATCCCCACTACCAACTCCATCTCTCATTCGATCCTAGCCATACACCTAAACAAACACAATGGCCAAATGCATCCTAACCACCCAAACAAACACAATTGCTCAAAAGAATCTAGACCAACCATCATAATTTTGATCTAGATGATCCAAATACAAATTCAAACATAAAAAGGGGCCATGCTACGGTGTGTAGCACCAAGGCCTAAAAAGCACAACACATACGATCGCGTTGTCGGATTTAATCCGATCTGCAATCCAAACAAAGGAAAGAATTATCACATGGATCAAAACATAAATATGCATAGATCGGAAGGTTAAAGCCGTTACATCATTTTATTTCCTATTTAACTATTAAATTAAGCTATCTAGCCCATTCTGTTTCCTAAGTTAATCTGGTTGATCTGATCAGTTTTTGTGACTTAGGGAATTCTAGTGCATTTTATGTGATTAAGGATTTTAAGTGTTCTAATATTAATTAATAAATTAAATTAAATTACCAATATCATTAATTTACTATTTTACCCTAAGATCTCAAGGTAAGATTTTAGGGATTATTCAGGTTATTACATCCTCTCAGCTTGATCCAGAGCAGAAGAAGGCCTTCATTGCATTGCTCACACTGTATAGAGATATTTTTTCTTGGAGCTATGAAGAAATGCCTGGTCTTGACCCCGAGCTTGTAACTCACAGATTACATCTTTCACCTGAAGTGCACCCTATCAAGCAAGCAGCAAGAACCTTGAGGCTGGATATCGAGTTACAAATCAAGGTTGAGAATGAGAAGCTACTGCGGGCAGGCATTATCAAACCCATCCAACATCCCTCTTGGCTAGCTAATGTTGTCCCTGTAAATAAGAAGAATGAACAAATTAAATGTTGTGTAGACTTTAGGGATTTAAATAAAGCCTGTCCTAAGGATGATTTCCTTTTGCCTAAGATGGATGTCCTTATTGATGTTGTTGCAAGGAATGAAATGTTTTCATTCATGGATGATTTTGCAGGTTATAACTAAATCCATATGGACCTAAGGGATGCTGTAAAAATTGCTTTCAGAACCCATTTGGGCAACTTCTACAATACAGTCATGCCCATTGGTTTCAAAAATGCTGGTGCTACTTACCAAAGGGGTATGACTGCTATTTTCCATAACATGCTTCATGAGAAAGTTGAGGATTATGTGTATGATTTGGTTATTAAATCAGCAAAATAGCAAGACCATCTCACCATACTGGAAAAGGTATTCCAAAGATGTCGGATGTATAAACTCAAGATGAACCCTGCGAAGTACGCCTTCGGGGTTTTATCTAGCAAGTTCCTTGGGTTTATAGTCCATATGCATGGTATTGATCTTGACCCTACGAAGGCAAAGGTTGTAATCAAATTACCTTCCCCTCGAACTCAAAAGGAGCTCAAATCATTTTTTTGGCGTGTCTCTTATATCCGAAGGTTTATTCCTGGTCTTTCAGCATACCTCATCCCACTTATGCCTTTATTAAAGAAAAATGCTCTTTTCACATGGAAAGAAGAGCATCAACAAGCATGCGAAGCAATTAAGCAAGTACTCGCTCATCCCCATACCATGATGGCTCCAATTCGAGGGAAACCTCTCCTGTTGTATCTCGTCATAACAGATCAGGCTATAGGCAGTTTACTTGCTCAAGAGGACGGGCAAGGGATGGAAAGACCTGTCTATTATGTTAGTAGACTTCTGCAGGGGGCTGAGAACAGGTACTCCAGGATAGACAAGTCTTGTCTGGCTTTAGTACACATAATGAATAAGCTGAAGCATTATCTACATTCACATTCCATTCACCTAGTCACTCGAAGTGATCCTGTTAAGTATCTTCTATCTTAGCCCATCCTTTTTGGAAGATATATCAAATGGCTATTGAAACTAGCTTAGTTTGAAATTGTATGTGAAACTTCTAAGGCTATCAAATGACAAGTTGTTGCTGACCTCTTGGCGGCCTTCTCCACCCATAAAGAAAAATATGTCATTATAAATGAAGTATCTGTAGCTTCTGAGGAAGAATGGCAGATGAAATTTGATGGGTCATCTAACTCATAAGGCAGTGGAGGAGGAATTGAACTAGTTTCTCCAACTAGTCAACAATTTTCCTTTTCCTTCAAGCTTGACTTTCCCTGCACTACCAACAGAGCAGTATATGAAGCCTTGCTGATTGGTCTTACATTGGCTCATTAAATGAAGATACAAAGTATCCAAATATTTGGTGACTCCTTCCTTGTTGTTTCTCAAATAAATGAAGAATTCGCAGTCAAGGAACTCGGCTTCGTTCCTTATTGGACAGCTATACAAGCTCTCCTCCGGAGATTTACAAGCCATTATTTAACTTTTACAATGAGAAGCAAGAACAAGCATGCTAATGCTTTGGCCGATTTAGGAAGCAAACTCCACATGGAGCTTGACACAGCCACTTTGGAAGTCATTCGAAAGTCTACTCCCTCTACTCAGCTTCCCCAAGAAAATGAGGAGCACATCCTAGAGATGGATTGGAGGTATCAGATTGCCTATGACGTAGACAATCTCTCTTATCATGCTCCTACTGCCCCTCTCAAAATATTAATGAACTTTTCCAAACAAGGTAAAGTTCTTTATTATAAGGGGACCAGTGGAGCCTTGTTTAGATGTCTTGAACTGAAGGAAGCAACGGAAAGATTGCAGGTTATCCACCATTACACTTGTGGGCTTTTAGAATCTACACCTTTGTATAGACGACTTCATAGGTCAGGTATATATTGGCCTTCAGTGGCACTCGAGGCTGCCAAACTACAACTCTCTCGTACAAAATGTCAAGAGCCGCCTGATGCTGCAGAAGCATTTCTTGTTCATGAGCAGACTGAATGGAAGGAACCGTATATTAAATACCTTCAAGATGGGATATTACCTCAAGATCGGTTTGAGGAAATTCAGTTCAAACAGAAGGTCATCAGATTCTACATAGAGTAAGGAGAACTGTATCGAAGGAGTTTCAATGATTCCCCTTTACGTTGCATTAGCACTCAGGAAATCTCTGTTGTCCTTTGAGAAGTCCACAGTGGTACATGTGGAACTCATCAAGGAAAAAGGAAACTATATAAGAAGCTAGAGACTTTGGATAATACTAGCCTACAATAGAAGTAGATACAATTGATTTTGTGAAGAAATGCGTGAGGTGTCAAGTCCAAGATAACATTCTCCGTAAGCCTTCCCAGGAAATGCAGTCAATCATTACTCCATGGCGATTTCATACTTAGGGCCTTGATCTGATTGGACCTATTAATCCTAGAAGTAGGAGAGAACATTCTTGGATCTTGATAGCCATAGAATACTTCACCAAATGGGTTGAAGCTATCCCACTTAGAAGAGCTAATGGAGCTTCCATAGCTCAATTTATCAAGGATAATATTGTCCTCCGGTTTGGTACACCTCGAAGGAACATCACAAACAATGGAACTTCCTTCCTTAACAGGCCAGTTAGAGAGTTGACAGTTTTCTACCGAATTCATCATAACAAGTCTACTCCTTACTATCCCCAAGGGAATGCTCAAGCTGAAGCTTCTAACAAGACTTTGATCAAAATTCTTAGCAAAACGGTGTATGATCAACCTTCATGATGGAATGAATCCCTACCTTAAGCCTTATGGGCATATAACATCGGGTGGGTTACGAATGCAACGCCTTTCTCCCTCGTATTTGGAGCAGAAGCCCTCATTCCAGTTGAATTGCAAGTTGCCTCAGGCAAAATCTTACATGCAAGCACAGTGGACTGGGAACTTTGCTCTTATACGTGCTTACGAATTAGATAATTTGGATGAAAAAAGACAAAAGGCTTTAGAAAGTAATTTGCAATATCATCAAATTATAGCTCAAGCCTATAACAAATTTGTCAGACCCCGAAGTTTTCAAGTTGGTGAATTTGTCCTAAGAGTAATATGGCATGCACGAAGTAATGCTATCAAGCCTAAATTCGCTCCTAAGTGGGAAGGACCCCTTGAAGTAACTTCTGCTCAAGCTTCAGGATATTATAAGATTTTACCTTTGGAAGAAAATACAATTGACGAAACTGTAAATGGGAAATGACTGAGAAAGTTCTTTTATTAAGTATATGAATGAATTTGTCTTTACAAAAGAATTATATCTTATACATGAGAAGTACATTGCAAAAGAAAAGGAAAATAAGACTACTGTCCTCTAGTGAGTTGGAACTCGGTGATGCCCTCGAAAGCTCCTTCAAACAGGCCTTATCTTGAAGCTCCTAGAACTGGAATACTTGCCCTCATAAGAGTTGTTTGTGCCTCCATGAGTTTCACTTGCCCTTTAGATAAGGCACGAGCGGCGTCTTCTTGATCTTGTTGGAATTTCACAAGTAATTCAACAACAGACTTCCGTAGTTGATCAAGATGAGTGACTTCGCCTTCCAGTTCTTTCATGTCTGCTTTACATTTCTTGAAGACTTTTTGGAGCTTGTTCACCTCCTCTGTCTCCACCAAGACAGTAGTCTCAAGTTCCTTGACCTTGCTGAAATTTTGCACCTTTGTCCCCAACTGCTCCAGCCAGTTCCCCAACCAATCTACTTAGAAGTCCATGGTTTTCAAACAGACCACAATCTTCCCCCAGTCCTCAAAGTCTTCAGCAATGATGTTATGCAGACTTTTACGGTTCATTATCTCCAGAAGTTTGCATAACTTCCTATATCCAAAGCTCCTAAATTTTTGACTTGGCAGAGCTTTCTTTGGCAGCAAATCTCCATAAGTTGTTCCAATCTGATCCATCCAATATTTTCTCTCCATCTCATCGAGATTGTCTACTGGATCAGAGGACAACCCCTTTTCTTCTAGATGGCTGGTATGGCAAAGAAGCCTCTTTTGCGCTTAACACTTGAAGAGGATCCCACTTCAGGAGTTGATGCTGCCTGATCCAGAGTAGAAGTTGGAGAACGGGAAGATGGCGTTTCTGGTTCTACTTCCTCAGGGGGATGAATTCGGATGTCTCTACAACATTTATCCTCGCGGGATCATCAGCAGGGATAGCAGGTTCATTGGTTGGTGCAGCGGGTGCAGGAGGGACCACTTCTGTTTGTACAATTGTGGCCTTTGTGGGAATGGATGGAGGTCCGGATGTGACCTCATCCCCTTTATTAGGGGTAGCAATCTCGAATTTTGTCTATACAAGAGGATCTGCTTCACCAACACTCCCTGCTCCTTCTCTAATATTCAAAAGAATACGGGAGGTTATTTCATCATCATCATCATCCTACAAGAAACAAAAATGTTAGAATTGCCTCGCATGATATAAGTAAACAACATTCGAAGGAAGGAAAGTAATTATATCAGAGAGAGGGTAGAAGGTTATCAAGGGAGGAACCACAAAGACCTCTTTAGTGACAGCCTTTGAAGTCCCTCCTCCGTCTTCCCTTCTAGCAGTAGCACTACCAGAAGTCAAAGTTGGGGGAACAAGAGGATCCCTACTCACCGTAGGGACTTCCCTCTCTTGTACCTCTCTCATGGGAGCCTTGCCAAGGTCCTTTTATGGCAAGCAATGTTTACAATGTCGACGACATGTCAGGTTACATGTCGCCAATTCCGAGGTGGGCGGCACGAAATCAGGGTGCAAATCACTTTACCCTGATTTTGGCGACATGTGGGCAACATGTTGGTGACGTGGGGGAAATTTTTCAGTTTTTTTGAATTTTTTTAAAAAAATTAAAAACTATTAGACATTTGTTTTTGCATTTTTTGGTGTATTATGATATATTTAGACACCACTTAGGGTTGTTTAAAACTTGGGAGAAAAACCCATCAAAAATCCTACATTTCCCCAGATTTCCCCATATTTCCCTTTTCTCACTCATAGATATGACACTTGACTTCTAGTTTTATATATCTTTCAATTGACTTACATTCACTTTTAGTGTGGCTTATTAGATGTAGCATCATGTTTTACATATAGACCCGACAACGTGTAAGTTGCCCCCCTCCCCCCCCCCTCAAGTAATGAATTTTAATGTGTAAGCATGTTTTTGCATTTTTTTTTGATGTATTTGGATGCATTTAGGTCTTAATTAGACATGTTTAAAGTCTAGGGAAAAAAATCCATCAAAAACCCATGGTTTCCCCACATTTTCCCGACATTTCCCCATGTTTTTATCATGTCGCTGAAGTCACCTGGCGACATGCCTGATGACATCGACATCGTAAACCTTGGTGGCAAGGTGAGAAGAGTAATTTGAGGTCCCCTAGCCCCAACTCTTCCCTCCTTTCTCACTGCAGGAGCTACACAAGAAATATGCTGAAGGTAGTAAAAGGGAAATATTCAACACCTAATTTGTACAAGGAGGACATTTACCAAAGGAAGAACCTTCGAAAAGCGGAGGAGGAGCTCTTGAAGCACCAGCTGCAGCAGCCACCTGGAGGGAGGGTGGGCTTCTACAGATAGGAACTCGAGTAACAAGCCTTCCCAGAGGAGGAGGAATCCTGCTGAATGGAGAACTGGAAGAGGGCCTCTCCAAAGGAGGGGGACTGCTAGTAGGAGTCCCAGGTGCTGCTCCCTCCTTTGACGTCCCAACTAGCACTTGGGAACTCTGCCCCACAAGCTCCTTTGGAGGATACTTGATCGAAATATAACTTAATTCAAGCCCTTCTCCTTCTCCTCCAACTGACACCTGCCAAACAATCAACAAAGTAAAGTCAGAGACAAGTAAGCAAACGGGAGAAATCAAGACAGAAGGATAAAAGCATGAATCAGTCATACATACCTTCAGAGTACGAGCATCAATGGATTTCACCCTTGCGCTGCTCCTTCGGAGGACTTTACACTGCCCTTGAGAGAACAGGTCCCTCTGGGAAGACCCAGTCAAAGAGGATGGATCCCGGAGCCAAGGGCGCCCTTGGAAAAGGAGGGACTCTAGCATTCCGAGCTCTCTTATGAATCAGGAGTTCCCCTATGGGGACGTTCTCGTCTTCGCCTTCATCCTCCTTTTCCTCCTCCTACTTCTTCTTCTTGCCCCTCGGGAAGGACAACAACAACTTTGTCAGAAGCCTCAGCATATTCTCCTCCTCCTCCCTTTCTCCCCTTATAATTTTCTATGATTAAGAGGTGACTAGGGGTTTCGTGGAGGGTAAGGTGACTATCTCCCTTGGAAAAAGAGTGGTTCTTGTCTGGCTTCTTTAGCCTTTGCTCCTTAGCTTCGCCATAATCAGCCTTCGACTTCACGACTTGGCCATTGCAGAAATCATCCAAATGCCTTAAGGCATTGTTCCAGTAGTCCACCCACCATAGAGAGACCCTTCCATCTCTCTCCATGGGGGCGGGATAAGCTTCCCAGTTGGGTGGCATTCCCCTGTACCAGTGTACTTGGGAAAACCTTTGTCCCACTCGCTCCATTGCAAGCTCTAAAGTCCTGATTGTTGCATCGTTGTGAGAGGGAGCAGTTTGATCCATTTCGAATTGTCAGAGTACACGGTGGGGGTTGTATGCCGGATAGCTGTCCTACGATCTTGAACAAAGCTCATAAGGTATTCAGGGTATACGGTCACTAGGAAAGCTCTGTCTTCCAGCTTCAACCCATGCCAGCTGCTGGTGTTCCGAGGGAACTTTCCTTCCAACATGGCACTGTTGGGCTGCAGCAGCCTAATCCCTCCTCGGCAGTAGGGACGGAACTCGAACTTCGCCTCCACGTCCAGCACTGAAGACAGCCTGACATTCCTCTTTGGCTTCATTCCAGACCAAAGTAATGCTCGAGGGGCTGAATCCAAGCCCATGATAGTGAGCTGCCTCTAACCATTTAGAAGTTGAGAGGGCCATATCTGCTGTACCTCTTCCATAGGAACAGATGCAGGAAGTTGGCGTCAACAAATGTCTCCGCCAATCTCTCTCCTCGACTGCGGGCCATGTCCTCACACAGTAAGTTGAGATGCTCGTACTATTATCCCAAGAACAACGGAGCAAGGGGCACTCGAACTCCCCTTACTATCTTCACAGCCAGAGGGAATACCCTTTCAACCACCTTATCTGCAGGGTATCCCTCGATGATGAACCTCACCAGCCAGAAGGCTATGAAGGCGTCCAGATGGATTGTGTTGTCCAAGCCTTCACCCCAGCATCTCTTGAAGTAGACGGTGTTTGCCTTCGGAGTCTCTTCATCATTCCAGAAGAAGCGCATCCAACCCGCGAAGTACTTGGAGCTCTGGCCTTCGCCTCTCCCTTTGAACTTCGAATTCTTCAGGACTTCTTCATACATTCCTTTAGCATGTCCACAACAAGCTTCTCATCATCAGATAAGGCTATAGCCCCCGGATTCTCCTCCCTCATTATTGGAAGGTAACGGGGGATAGCAGCGTCCTCCAAAGTCAATGTGATCACCTCGAAGGCAATCACAAAGACGTGGTCCTCCAGATCCCACCGGAGAACAAATTGATTCAGACCTTCATAGTCTCTGTTGAAATCTCCCACAGAGACCCAAATAGCCTCCAGTACTCCAGTAGCGTCCAGGAGCCTCCGGTGCTTATCATTCTCCAGAATATAAGCCACCCACTCCGGCCAGCCTAGGGGAAGGCTGAAATGAGACCATAATCCTATCTTAGACAAAGGGTAATCCCACTATCACAGTAAAACACCAGCGTTGCACTCAAGCGAGGGAAATCCACCTCCATCCAATTGGTTTTCTCATAAGGGTTGAGCAGAGCCTCTCCGCTCAGAACAACATCAGGCGATGAGCGATGCTTAACCCCTTCCCAAAAGGGGTCAGTAGACACCACCAGCTTGGTGTCTACCTTCTTGCCTGTGGTAACCTTCTTTGAAGCCATTGCAATAGTTGCTAAAAGAAAGAAGAAAGAAGGAAAGCAAGAACTCAGAAAACTCAGAGAAAGCCCAAAAACTCAAAAGCTGCAGGAAGCTTTCTTCTTCAAAGGAACTTTTATTTATAGAAGAATGGTGATTTCTCCTCAGGAATTAAAAAAGGCTCTTTTGGTGGTTCACATTATCGCAAAAGACAATCATCACTCCTGCAACGCATGATAGCCCACATTTAAAATGCACCACCTCGGGGGATACACATTTAATGCCCGCCATTCTCAAGGTACGATCTCATGCTTTCCTTTTGAGCGTAGGAAAATAGAGACCAGGGGGCTACTGGTGATCAGGCGGTCTAATTAATCCCACTAAACACGTGGAGCCATCTTGAGTGCACGTGTACGTTTACTAGGTATAGACGCATGCACTGAATCATTCAAGAAAGCAGTTACTTGCCACACCGCCACTTTTCACGTGCCAGCTATCAACAACAACTGCACGTTGATTAGACCATTTTGTAAAAAGGTGATATTTGAAAAGCTCATAGCCATCTGACCGTCCTTTTCACCAAAAAGGAAAGCTTCTTTAAGAAGAAACCTTTGGAAAAGCAATTCATGGAGTAACACCACATGTCCAAAGCCTAGCAGGCACATGATAACTGTCCTTGAATTAATCAAAGGATTAGGGATTTTTTTGTTCCATCTAAAGGACATTATCCTCCTCAAAGGATAGATATAGGGGTATACCACCCCTAATGGACTCCTCAAACATATGAAACTTGAAATAAAATCTTGAAGTCACATCTATTCATTCCCAAGAAGAGACTTCGAGTGATTTCATTTTCTCATTTCATGTTTCAAAGATAATCCCTCGAAGAGAGGTTTTCGAGGGCACCTTTTATGTCATCTAACTTAGAAGTCGCCCTTGGATCATATCCATAGACTTCGAAGGACTATTTATTACATTTTTTCTTAAAAAGAACTACGAAGGAGGCATAATTCCTCGTACTGAAGTTCAACCGAAGGCTAACCACCTCCAGATGGTGAACTCAAAGACTATTCACCCTAAAAAAAGGCTAAGGATTTTGTCCCATTTGAAGGACAAAGATATGCTGTTAACCACCCTCAAATGCACTCTTAAAAGCATTAAAATTACGAAGTTGAGTTCGAAGTCGATCTTATTTATCCTTAAGAATTGAATTCGGACCAAACTTTGGATAAAATACCTTGACCTCCAAAGCAAATCCCTAGTAGAAAGAGCTTCAAAATTCAAATTTACACCATCTCAGGAAATAGTTCCTGTAGATGGTTTCCTACAAACTTTGAGAGACTGTTTCTCACTTCAATTTTAAAGGAGTTTACAATGAAGCATATTTACTTCTGATTTCATTAAAGTTGAGTGCACTCGGATTGGTTGCTTGAACTATAAACCTTGAAGGATTCCAAGATAAGCTCTTCTTTACAGGGACTATTGGTCATGAAAACGAGCCCCCTGCTGATAAACTTAAGTTTAAGATCTCTATATGTGTAACTCGAGAATATACTGATCACCTTATAAATATACAGAGTTATTTTGGCCCCCTTCGAAGAAAAACAGACAACCACCAAAGGGAGTTCCCTCGAGATGAATGAAGTCCAGAAAGGTATTATTGCATTTAAGTAACTCCTTTACTTTAAGATTGATTGAGATAGACTCAGAATGAACAACACGTGATAAAACCTCAGCTACTTATAATATCTGTTGCATAACTTATCTAAAGGGGGTTTTGTCTTATCTGGAATGACGACAAGAATGGAAACGTTGCTTTTAGATCTTTTTGCATGCTACACATGTCATTTGATCCGTGTTCTTCTAGATCTAAAGCAACCTATTATATAGCAAGTTTACATATTCAAGGTGACTCATCCTAATTTCTGGAAATAACTTAGGCATGTTGAAATAAATGTAGCATTTATGATATGTTTTAATGCATGGGGATATTTTAAAGCACCTCTTTGGACATTTGACTGAATGAAACTTGTCCTAATTTGAGAGGATGATGTCCCTATAAATAGCAGAATAAATCCTCCATTAAAGGCCAAGTTGGAATCTAAAAAATTCAAGAGCTAGAAGACAACAGTGAGTAAATGCATTGAAAGAGAAAGGGGAGAGTCAATTATATACATGTGTATTTCTCAATACATGTCATAGGCTTCAAGTCACTCGAATTCTGAGGTTTTCTTGCTCTGATACATGCATTCTAATTGACTTATCAGCTATTTCAATATCCCTTCCTCTTGTCTCTTTTCTTTGTCTTATTCACAGGTCATGTTTGAGAAGGAACACTCTGGATAGAACAATCGCGGGACGGTTTAGGCTATTCTGAGATAGGCTCTTTGAACTTATTTCTCTGGCAAGGTGGTTGCATTGGTTCGTTTTTACATTATCTGTCAAAGATATTTTAAATATATTATCCATTACAAAACCTGCATCACCAGCATCAACCTATGATGAAATCGATATTTGTGAAGGTTAACCAAAAATCAAACCGACCCAAATTAAGAACCAACCTTTTTAACCCAAAATTCAAACTGTATTGAAATGGAAAACCCTAAACCCAAACAAACCCAAGCCAAATTGCTATTTTGGTTTAGTTTAGGTTGGATTAAGTTGGTTTAATACAATATTTTGTAGAATTACATTCTGTATACCCAAATGGATCCCGGCCAAATTGCAGCTTCGGTTTAGTTTGGGTCGGGTTAAGTCGGTTTAATATATATATATATATACAACTTCGGTTTAATTTGGGTCGGGTTAAGTCAGTTTAATATATATATCATGTTTTATATATCATATATAATAAAATTTATCATATATCAAGTATATTAAATACATATACATAGACTATAATTTGGTTTAAATTGATTCGGTTTAACCGAGACTTCAACCCAAAACCAAACCAAACCGAAGTCAGTTTGGATTGGTTGGGTTTCGGGTTTACGTGACCCAAGTTGCACTTGCACCCCTAATGCATCCTTCTCTTCCTCTCCCTAATTCACCTTTTTATTACATCATTTTCGTCTCTCTCATTTACGCTTCTACATATTTGGGCTGGGTTCGGGCGAACTAATTTTGAGTCTGGACCGATCCCGAACTGAATCGAACCTGTCCCAACCTGCCCAATTTATAGCCCTACATTGAACTCATCAAGATCCACCCCTAATGGTTATGACTGAAGACTTCTATAAACATTTTAATAATAATTCGTTTTATCAATCTCTGTGCCTGAGTCATCCACATCCCTCTCTCTCTCTCTCTATAAATATTTTAATAATAATTTGTTTTATCAATCTTTGTTCCTGAGCTCATCCACATCTCTCTCTCTCTCTCTCTCTCTCTCTCTCTCTCTTATATGACAAAAGAACGAGTTACCCATTTAATCCACCAAGATCTAACCCTAATGGTTATGACTTAGGATTCCCATAAATATTTTAATTATTTTAAGAATAAGTAACTATTTATTGTGTTATTAATAAATAAAATACAGCAAAAGTTAAAAAACAATACCTGTTATTTCTACTATGTTGTTTTTTTTAATAACGGTCCAATTGTCAATTTAAGGCTGTGTAAACTTTAAGTTTTGAGTTGATGTTTACATACCCAGAATCAGAACCTATTTGTTCACTGGTTTATGTTTTATGGTGTTCCAATAAAAGGGTGGTCCCATGTGAGACCTATCGAATGTCAGGTCATTATCAAATTTTAACTTTTTATTAATAGATGAAATACGAGGGTAACACTTGCACTTTTAGACTTATTACTCATGCTTATTAGTCCTTGAGTTATGCTTTAAATAAATGAATTAATGCATTTTCTATGTTTTGCAGGATTGGTGATGTTAGTGAGAATATG
>JAUPMG010067644.1:0-13294 GCA_031762675.1 Pachysandra terminalis
GCAATTCAAATGCTAAATTTTGTATATTGGGAAGATGAAAGATCACTAGTTTGTGTAGAATGCCCACATTCATTTTTTTTTATTTCTTTTAAGCTGGGTTTAACTTATTTGTTATGTTGCTAACTATGTTACAACATATTCCATGGACTAATGGTTCTTTTCAATTCAGTTAATCCTAACTGATTTTTGAAAATAAGTGATGCCTTATGTTTGGACTATGTCTACGAGAGTTTTATTGGACTTTTTAAGTTTGGTTGGGTTTAAATCTCAAAAACCCACTCTAAAGCCATGCGTTGTCTTCATCTTCCTCTCATTCGAATTCTATTTGGCTATTCAAAAAAACCCTAACCCCCAAATCGCTCTCTAGCAATTTTTGGGTTGTGTTTGCTTGAATCTCATAGGGATACACAAAGATGGTGAGCACAAGGAACTCTTGTGGTGGCTTGTCAGCCGAAATTGCCAAGAAAGGGAAAGGAGCAGTCTCTTCGTCTAGAGCTGGCAATCGAGCGGGTTCGGATCGGGTTGACATAGGGTATCAACGACTTAACCCTCAACCCAAACCCGCCCGTTTATTAAACGGGTTGAGAATACTCAACCTACACCCAACCCGCTCTAACTCGTTTGACCCGCCCAATTTTTTTTGTTTTTTTTTTTAAATTTTAAATAATTCCTCCTAGTCCCCTTGTATCCTAAATATCACTATTTTTAGTACAAAAACTTCTCCTCTAAGGTTCTAACATCTCATACATTTACTTATAAAATAACAATATCATGCTTAGCTTTGAACTAAATTTTAAGTTGAATTGAATGCAAGAGATTAAAACATTTTGTTAACATTGCTTTTAATAACCAAAAAAATAAACATTGCTTTTAATAATTACCTAATTTCCAATTCATCATGTGTATAAAAACTAAAAAGCAAACAAATGGTCCTCAAAATAAAGTGATAAAGTTTAACAATTAATAATATAATCCAAACAACTTAACAAATAAATTTATATTTGTATATAGCTCTAACCCAACGGGTCAGATGGGTCAACCCGCACCCGACCCGTTTATTTGCGGGTTAGAGATTCTTGACCCGCACCCGACCCGTGGGTCAAAAAGATGAACCCAAACCCGCTAAATTGCGAGCGAGTTGGCGGGTCGGGTCAGAAATTGCTTGCTCTATCGTCATCCAAATCCGGCATTGCCAAACAGAGAAAAGGATCATTTGAGCCAACTCATTTTCTTCAATCATCTCCAAGGTTTCCCTCTTGGTATCCACCTCGATCCTATTCAAAGGTTCAAGCTCCATTGCAAGAAACTTCAAGCTCCAAATCTGCACGATCCATGGGAGAAGCATCAGATTCGGATGAGATTTTTGAAGTAACTTCAAAGGGAATAGAGTCTAAGGGAAAGACTCCATCTTCACCAGTTTCAAAGAAGACTGATCGGCAGAAAAAACCTTCTCAAAATCCAGACCCTGGGTATGTGTTATCTAAGGCCAGATCTCTAAAATTTTATTCAAATCAAAATAAGAAGTATTGGGATTTTGTGTCTAAGAGAAACCTTCATTCTGAAAGAGTGATACACATGAAAGATCATGAGAAATTAAGGATTGTTGAGATTCTTATAGAAAGAGGTTTGTTTGGGTCAGTTACTAAGGCGAAAGCCTATGTGAGGAATGTTGTGTATGAGTTCTATGCTAATTTGCATATGGATATCATGAATCCCTCCTCTTCTCATTTTTGCAAAGTGTATATTAGAGGACATATTTTTGAGTTCTCGCCTGCTCTCATTAATGAGTTTTATGGTTGTTCCTCACTCTTTTTTGATAAAGTTTGAGAGTTGGGCGAAGAACTGCTTATGGATGAAGTTATTGCTGACTTGACTGGTAATTGTCTTACTAAATGGACTGAATCCAACTCCTTCCTATCTGCTGATTTAAGTGTTACGTACTCAGTTTTACACAAGATTGCCTTCGCCAACTGGCTTCCTAGCTTACATACCACCTATGTTTCCCGTGACTTAGCCACTCTATTGTGTATGATTGGTACTGGTATGGAGTTTGACTTGGGAAAATATATTTCTAAGGTGATAGTCAGTCACACGGCTGCTGAAACTACTCATGGCATTTTGCCATTTCCTTCCCTGATCTTTGAGATCCTGATGCCTCAAAAGATGGTAAAAGAAAATACTAAAGTGTTGGAGGCTCCTAGAAAGCCATTGAAGGTCTCTCATAAGTTGTTTAAGGGAAGGCATGTATTTGATGTTCAGGGGGAGCAAAAGGATGAAGCTGTTGATTTTCATTCTCCTGTTGTACCAGATGTTGCAACATCTTCTACAACAACACCTTCAGGCACTCTTAAATTGAAGATGAGACAATTTTTGGAGTCCGAATTGAAAGAGGTCAAGCTGAATCTAAATATTCTTACTCAGAAGGAAAAGAAGATTAAGAGCTTGCTAGCTCAATTTGGTTCTTCTGACTCTGTGCCGGCTCCTATTCCTGAATCTATTCCTGATACAGATTCTTCCAGAAGTGGCAGCTTCTAGTGGACTTCTGCAGCATTTTGTCTTTGGCAATTTTTTTGCCAAAAAGGGGGAGTAGTAAACTTTGTATTGTTTTGTTTTCAATACTGTTTGTTAGCTGACCTTCTAATTTTTACTAGGTTGTGAAAGTCTGAATTTTGAATTTCTTGAATATTGCTAATTTTCTAATTTGGGTATTTTGAAAGTCATTCTTTTCTTGAATAGTGTCGTTTGCTGACTTTCTATTATGCTTGCTATTTTTGAAATGCATCCATTTTCTAAATATGTTGAAGAATGCTAAGTTTGATATTTTGCCAAAAAATGCCAAAGGGGGAGATTGTTAGTTCGGTTGGCATTCATGGCAACGTCATTCAAGAAAATTTCCAATTCAAAATTCAAGCTAAGATTCGGTTTCTAATTGAATTTGGACTCAATCACAACTTAATTAGATTTGGAGAGAAATCTAAATATTGCTAGAGATTTTCTACAGTTGTTCAATCGTTTAAAACAAAGAAAGAATTCTAATTAAAGTTGGACTCAATCACAACTTAATTAGATTCATTTTTTATTTCCTAAATACAAGTGGATTTCATTTAACTGAGGAGATTGTGATTTGATTAAGAGATTATGATTTGTTAAGATATTTATGAACGATTCTGAAAAAGATAGAGCAACTAAAACGAAGGAAGATATTCTGTTTTTGAAAACAGAATAATATCTCACGTACAGCTAATGTTACAACAGATGTTATAACATTCTGTTTTCATCCTCATTCGAGATTTGAACCAGATCTGCTTACTGCTCTATAGTAATCTCTGAACAGATGTGAGTTAAGTATCTCCTCTGGTGTTCAAGAACAGGACCTTGAGTTGTTCATGTTAATCATTCTTTGGGAGAATAATTTGGAGTCTTCGGGAGAATACGTTACGTTCTTCGGGAGAAAAATTTGAAGTCTTCGGGAGAAGACAACCTGTGGATTGAAGGGAGTTCAACATGTAGACATAGAAGACGAGTGGTGCTCACTAAACGAATTCAAGAAGATGATTCAACACAAATGCGACAGAAATCAAGAGGGAGACTTTATTTTGTGTAAGTCCGATTGGTGTTTGTAATCTTGATATCTTATTAGATTGTTCAACATTTGGGCGTGGCCTCAAGGAGTAGGTTTAAACCGAACTTCGTAACAAGTGCATGTGTTCTTATCTTATTATGCTTCCTATAAGTTAATTAATCTAATAACAATTTAAATTGGTTAAATTGTTAAAACTGGATCTAATAGAATTGAACGGTGGCATTCTACTGTGGGTGCATGTCCCTTAAAGAATGGGTTGAATGTTGAATGAGCATGTGATTAGGCTAAGCCTAATTACCCCTGCATTGTATATGCATCATCATCTACATTTCATTGTGCAGACTTGCATCATATCATACTCATTAATCATTGTGCATGTTTGATTTGAAGTGAATGCTTGTGAGTACTTCCATTTATTGATTGTTTGTGTTGTGATTGTGTTTGAATTGTGACATGTGTTTTGTGGCATGGTGGGACCATGTGGATTGAATTGTGTTTGTGGTATGATAGGATCATGTGGATTAGTCAAGGCATAATGGGATCATGTAGACTATATGTTGAGGCAAGGTCGGACCATGTGGTTTATTTGTTATGCATAATGGGACTATGTGGCTTGTTTGTATGCGTAGTGGGACTATGTGGTTTGATTATTGTGCATGATGAGATCATGTAGCTTTTATGTTATACATAGTGGGACTATGTGGTTTACTTGGTTTGCTTGTTATGCATAGTGGGACTATGTGGTTTAATTGTTTGTGCATGATGGGATCATGTAGATTATGTTTTAATGTATATGTGGATTAGGTGTTAATGCATGATGGGATCATGTGGACCTTATGATTTATCATGGTGAGACCATATGAATGAATTGTTATGATGTTATATGATTATATGTGTAATTCTCAATTATAATGGGATTATATGATTGATAAACCTTGATGGAATGTAATGGGATTACAATGTGCTATGTGAATAGTATATTTAATATGATAATGAGCATGCTAATACACTGTGAATGATATATTATCTGTTGGGTGAAATTGCATAAATTAATCCATGTTATTATGATTCTATGTAGATAGTTATTGTAATTTCTTTAGATTTCTCTACGAGGCTGACCCTGTGTTGAAACAGATAATCAGTTAATTCGTTTGAGAAGCCGGTTGGGAGAGGAATTTCTTTAGATACAAACACTTGAATAATACAATGGATTATATTTTGTTATTATTATTGACTTTGGTCTTGACCCAAAGGGGCTTTAAAGTTGTAATCGACTAGATATTCTTTTGGTTTGTAGGATTAAGCTTAATTTGCATTAGTTAAGTTAGAAGTTTCAAATTATTCAGTCTTCCGCTGGTTTATGTTAGTATCTCTGATTAACCATGATAGTGGTTATGTGTTATAAATGGCTATCCGCATCCATGTATTGGATCCGAAGGTTAATCCCTTGGAAATCCTCAAGATTCTATATCTCGGATTTGGGGCACGACAATAACTTCACTTACGTATAGATAATGGCTCGACCTAGCCCGACCCGTTAACTCACGGTAGGGATGTCGACGCACAAGGAAGATTTAAGTGAGTTGACAGATAGCATTTAGATTCCTTTTTTTAATTAATATATATATATATATATATATATATATATGAAAATGGGTGAGGGAGGAATTAGGGTTGAAATTCAAATCTTCCGACTTCGACCTCATTTTAGGCATTTCTTTGAATTTTTTTTATTGGGAAAATTGTCTATCTGTCCTACTTTACACAACTTATTGCCAAAGAGTAGTGAGACCTAAACCATTCACCTCTCAAGTATTTGAAGGCAAGAGTATTTGCCTTTTGGTCCTCTATACGCATATTCATACAATATATTTTTTTTTAAAAAAGAAAATACCCAAATTGCTCTCTCTCTCTCTCTCTCTCTCTCTCTCTCTCTCTCTCTCTCTCTCTCTCACAGAGTACCCATAATAAAAGTGAACTTACTATTATACTCCTAGTCTCCCAAAAAATTCGGTCATTGCTAGCATATCATCAATATTTCCTAGTTGCCCCAATAACATCAGTCTCCACATAACAACATTGATTGCACAATCGATGGGTGCAAATTAGCTGCCTTGGTAAATAAGATTGATGCAATGACACCATCTCTTCGGATAGAATCGGATCATTCGAGCCTTCAAAGAAGATTAACTCTTTTATTGGGTCGCATTTGGGTTCGATATTATTTGATTGCACAGCAGAGACAGATTTGATCCGTTTTTTTTTTTATATTGTAATCAAAACAAGAAAGGAGATTGAATATATGGAGAAAAACTATATATGTTTTCAATGAACAACTCAATTAATCCATCTATCAAAACAAGAAAGGAGATTGATTATATGGAGAAAAACTATATATGTTTTCAATGAACAGCTCAATTAATCCATCTATCACTGGAATCAAAACCTTGGTCACTATCGTTTACTGCACGGAAGTGTGAATTTGAACATAATTTTGACAAAGAGGGATGGATATTGCAGACAAAGAGCTCAAAAACACTTGATTCCGAGATACTCCAATGGTTTAACCATCTGGGTTGGTTTGATAAACAGAAGATCCCGGGTATGCTCCTGTTCTGTTAACAGGAGCATAACACGTGTCCTAGGGATCCCACCACATTAACGGGTGACTTGTCCAACCGGTTAATGTGGTGGCCCCCCTAGGGTTCACCTTTTTTTTAGGGTTTTTAAAACGGCAGGTCACCAGTGACCCCTTAGGACACGTCTTATGTTCCTATTAACATAACAGGAGCATATCAAAGACTTCATAACAAAAGATCCCTGTCCCCAGAATCCAAGTACATCGACGAAAGCAAGTGGATAAGAAGATCACAAAATTTAATTCTAGCATGTTCAAACATGACATCCCTGTACGGAAAAACTGGAGAGACAGGAAAGTTGTGCTCTTCTCCACCATCTTGTTTGAAATAAAGTTCGTCGAAACTGGTTGTCGGAAAACAAGTAAGAAGAACCACAAATGATTTGAAATTTAATCCTAATTTCTCTCTAGCTCTCGTTTTCATCTTTTTTCTTTTATTTTTAGGTTAATTCCACTTACACCCCCTCACATTTCTCACAAATGCAGATACACCACTTACACCCCTAATCAGTAATGTTAATTTATTTTTTTAATTACGTCTTAAAAATTACATTTAAATGAGAGAAAACTAATTTTTATACGACAAAATTATCTCTTTATCGTTTTTGCCTTTGAAATATTTTTACCTATTAGTAGACTAATAAGGTAATACAAATATGATTAAAATCTTGTCTAGCAAGCATTTTAATATTTAAGTATTTGATTAAAGTATTTGACTTTAGTTCAAGGGTAATATAGTCCATAAATTTAAAAAATATATATATATGACATCAGCACTTTCGGTTAATTGATAAAATGAAAAGTTAACGAAGAAATAGTCTCTGCAATATAATACAAATTTCGAAAAATATAAGTGAAATATCAGAGAAAACACATAAGGTGTATCTGCATTTGTCATAAATGTGTCATAAATGTGAGAGGTGTAAGTGAAACTCACCCTTTATTTTAATTTTAACTGAAAAGCAATTCCAATATTAACCGACGAGCGCTGGTTAATTCAATTAAGTCTTTTCACGTGCGCATCATGGGAAAGAACAGGATACGTGTCAGACATCCCTACGGTGCCATAGGGATGGTCGGAAGATTCCGCAAAAGAAGAAATGCACTCGAATCGAATCCCAGTAAAATGGGTTCAGATTGACCCTAGGATGGGCTTAAGTTTAGGTTTTCCATTTTGTCTATAAACGGGGTAACTCGAACCCAATCCACCAATCCGTTAAATGAATTTTTATGATTCATGATTTATTTATAAGTTAAAAATATCTTCTTCTTTTCTTTTCTTTTTTTGAAAAGGAATCATATTTATTAAATATTTTAAAATTTTATATATTAAATATTATTTATTTTATTTTAATTTTAAATTAAAATTAAATAATAGTTAATTAAATATATAAATAAATAAATAATAAACGAGTTAGATAGATTCAACCAATTTATTAATGGGTTGGTTTCAATTGCATGATTTCCCAACTTGTTAGTAAACGGGACAAATCTGACCTAGCACATTTAAACTCAAACCCGTTTACGAGCCATCCAAAACTACCCAAACTCGACCCGTTGCCAGCTCTAGGTGTGAATTGGAAAAAATTCAATGGATAAGTAGGGTGTACAACCCGACATCTCTAAGTTTGGACAATCTAGATTAGGGTGTACAACGGGCTGTGCACCTTAAGCAAAAATGTCGTGCCAGTATACAGACTGATACCATATGGCAAAATTATTTTTCATGTCATTCTGTGGCATGCCAAATCTTCCGCACCTTTGGCCCAGCACTACACAACATGGTGGCCCATGATTTGGTTAGACGATTGAGGATGTTTTGTGATCCGTATCACAGTAAACCTCTTGTGATCAGCCACAAGAGATTGACACCTGTCCTAGGCGGCCAACAAGTTGTACTACTCGCAGGTTCCCTGGGGCTCACCCATTTTTTGGATTTTTAAATTTGTAAGTGGCCCTTCTTAATGGGACCCACCTAGGGATAGTTGTCGACCTCCCTGATCACAAGAGGTTTCCTGTGATCCGGATCACAGATGTTCCTCACCATGGTTAGACTGTGCCGTGCTTGGCCATCCCATGTCCACTTTATTTTTTATTTTTTGACAATCTAGTCCATGTCGAGACAGGTCGTACTATGCCCATGCCATGGGACGATCGACTTTGGTTTGAACCAGCCCAAGTTGTACCCCTAGTGCATGCAGTCATGTACTTCGAGAAAGTAGAAGATGATGCTTTCATGAACATGTTTGGCATTGCTTCTTCAAGCCCTAGAAGTGATTCCCAGGCCCAAAAGTGCTTCAAATAAATAAGTGTTTGATAAACCCTATTGAAAAGTGATTCCACAAGAATCGTTTCATCCAAAACGTTGATTCTTTTGAAGCTAATGTTCTTGCTTGTGAAATCACATTTGCAAAAATCAATTTGAGGTTTTAGTGAAATGTATCTTATCATCTTATATGCCCCTTTAAAAGTTTTAAAATATCTATTTCACCCATGTTATCTTCATGAACAAAATTCCTACTGAATATAGATTTCTTACTCTACACAAACTTCTCACAAATCTAACTTTAATCCTCATATTTTCAAGCGAATCTCCAAAAACAAAGAATAGAAAAATGAAGAGATTCGAAAGAAGGCAAACTCAAAGGTTCTTCAAGAAACAAATCTATAATTTCTAGTATGTTAATTTTTTGTCTTTCTTACTCAGATCTATTAAGTAGGCTAAAAGTGTAATTGGGTTGTTATTAGGATTGAGTGTGGTATCCTAATGCCCAATGCATTAATAAATAATTTTAAGAAACTTAATAAAGATTTAATACATAATTAATAGACCTTTAATATAAGTGAAATTCGTACGGAATAATAGGGCTAAAATTATAACTTAGTCCTACTCAACTAAAGAACCCTACTTGGACCTAAAATATTAGACAACTAATATATGAAGAAAAATAGGATTTCTAAACTTCTTAAATCACTAAAATTCGTGGAGATCATGGGGAGAACAATTGTGGTACTCCCGAAACCCTATAAAGGAGAAGAAGAGAAAAAGCTAGGCTCAAGTGCTATGATCTCAGATAACTTAGAAATCTAAGAGGTAAATACACTTTCCTTGTTTCTAATCCATACAAATTTTTATCTCAATCATGTTTGGTGTTGTTTGTTCTATGTATGATGATGATAGCATGCTTCAATGATAATTTGAATGCATGTATATGATATTATAATATGTTGTTGATGATGCTAGAACACGTGTTTTTATGCTTATATGTGTTTATGTGCAAGTTTCATGAAATGGATGTGGTCTAAGGTTTAGATCATGCTTTGTGAATGTTTTATGCATGGAGTTTATGTATTTACATGTTATCATGCATGACATATAGGCTGGACTTAAGAAAGAATGAAGATGCATTGGAAAAAGCAATGTGATCGAGGATTTTGTTCGTATCGATCGGTGGCCTTGTTGGTGGACCAACCAGTGCCTGTCGAAGAGCTTCGATGGACCAACACATCCACCGAAGGACTTGCCGATGAATTATCTATTCTCGATTTTGGCTATCAAAGGTGGGTCGGTGGAC
This sequence comes from Pachysandra terminalis, assembly GCA_031762675.1. Lineage (NCBI taxonomy): Eukaryota > Viridiplantae > Streptophyta > Magnoliopsida > Buxales > Buxaceae > Pachysandra > Pachysandra terminalis. The sequence goes on from JAUPMG010067644.1 coordinate 9,797, forward strand.
TAACCAACCCACCAACGGTACAAGACCTGCACTTTTGATTGAGTTTTGTTACACACTGGACATGTGTGTGTAGGGATGTGGAAATTCCCTATTTGCACCACTTTTGCTTTGTTCGGTGGACCAAACAATCCACGAAGGGCTTGTCAACGGCTATTTAATTCCAGGTAATTTATTTAACTTACTTGAGGGCTTGGATTGGTTGTTGCATGACTTGGATTGGTTATGGGAACCTATTTGACTTATGTTGGTAATTAACATGGTGGGTTTTGTATTAATATAAATTAGAATTAATTTATATTAAGAGATATGTAATTTATCTCTGTTTGACAATAGTATGTGATCATCATTAGGCACAATGTTGTGTGATCATCATTGGGTTACATGGTATGCACACTATACTACTATAGCCTAGTGGTGGCCTCAGCTATAGGGGTGATATCCTTGAGTTAATAATAAGTGGTACAAGACATACACACTATAGTGGTATAGCTTATTAGTGACCTCAGCCATATGGGTGATGTTCTTGAGTTAATATAATAATTGGCAATGGTGAGTGATCATTATTGGGTTTCAAGGTAATGCACACTATAGTGGTATAATTAGTTGGTGGCCTTAGTTATAGGGGTGATATCCTTGAGATAAAATATCATGCATTGTGGATGTGTGTAGATACAGGAAACCATGCTCAAGTTCATGGAGCGTATGTAGATAGTCTTGGTCTTCTATCTATGCGTTTGAGTCTCTAAAGATTGAAAATAGATTAGGCAATTGAGACCCGTGGATTGAAAGTCTCTAGAGCCATGAGGTACACATGGAGTGTTAGAGATAGTCTCATCCAGTTGGTCGGCTGTAAAATGAATGCAAGAGGCATGTTTCATCACCTTATAATGGAAGGATCAAAGGTTTGGCTACCGAAAAACCAGCAGATTTGACATGGTGTATTTCTTGGGGGCTCAACACTGCATACACCTTATATTCATATGCATTGCATATCATATTTTTATTACTTTATTACTTATTATATTTTATTCATTCATCTCATATTCATGTTGTTCTTTCATTCTTGGATTGTGTGGTGTTTGTACAATTAGCATAATTCATGTTATTGGTTGCAAGATGATAACCCTGTTGTTTAATGTGTATTTGGGTGGTCTTGTGTGCATGGTCATAAGGGTTTGTACTTATCAGTTTTCGCAAGCTCACACATTCATGCGACGCATTTTAGGCAAGAATCATTAGGTCTTGTCTAATAGTGGCATGAGTTATGGAGGATGCTTGGACTCAAGCTAGATTTATCATTTAATTTATGTTATTTATTTCCTAGAGTAGGGATTTAATTTCATATTTTGTTTTGACTTCCCATGGTTGTAAAGGAAGGGATTTAATATCATTTATTTGATGTTGAATTTTAAAGACTTCCATTGGTTTTGAGCAATATTATGGTTTTATTTTAATATTATTTTTGTTTAGCATAATTAATTGATTTATCATTGACCAACACTCGGGATGAGTATATGGAGTCGCACCTCGGGATTTGTATCACTCATTAATATCAATGATTTCAGATTTGGGATGTGACAGAGTGGTATCAGAGGTTCATTGTCCTAAGGTAGACTCTAGGGTAGAATATAGAGGAGATAAGATTGCATATGGCATGTGTTGCATGTGTTATGTATGTTGTTTGTTGTGTACATTGACTATGTTGATTGTTGATTGTTTTCTAGATAGTGGTTGGGTGGTAGGGTGTAGTCTATGATCACCCCACAGTCGGGTGAACCATAGACATGGAGTCGCCACCATTCATTGGATTCGGGTGTGTGTTTATTCAATTAATTTCGAAATTGAACCAAAATTGTGATATTGGTACAGTCTAACCAGATTCGGGTAAGGGGGTTTATTTGAGAGATCGGGAAGGTGTTAGGCACCCATCCTCTCCCGGTTTAACCGGTTACCTGGTTCAAGATTGTTTGGCCAATTAATCTAAAAACAAAAAAGTAATTAAAATCAAGAAAAATCCTAGAAAATCCCTAGAAAAATTCTAAAAAGATATTAAAACAATCCTAAAAATATTCAAATCTCTAAAATCCTAAATGGATTAGAAAGAAAAACCTAATAAAATGCATCTAAATCGATTAGAATCCTAAAAATGACCTAAAACACTAAAATGTATTAAAACCCCTAAAAATATAGGAACTCCTTAAAATACTAAAAGGATTCATAAAACCCAAAATTCGAAGAAATCTTAGAAAATACATGTTAAAACCAGAATCTGAAATTTTAGACAAAAAAATTAAAATGCTAAAATCTCTAAAAATCCAGCTTAACCTATAATGAGATCAAATTATCCTAAGACAAATCAAATAGGCTAAAAATATACAATTTAAAAACTCAAACTAAACCATTCGTTTATCTCAAAATTAAAACAGAGCATGATGTTAATGGCTGATTGAATTAACAATTGGAATATTCACATTACAATAACAACAACTCATGACATCAATCATTTTATCATATTTAATTTCAACCATAATAAAAAAAATACGAAAACCAAAATTAACGGTCTGTTACCTGGTTTTAGCAGCAACCTTGGATCTCTATTCTCTTTGATTTGAACTCCTTTTGGGCTTGGCAGTGATGGTTGAGTCTAAGTGCCAGTAGATCGACGGTGCGATGACGAGGAGTTAGGGAGCTAGTTGCTGATGTTCGCAGCAGCAATAGCAATAGGGTAGAGGGAGATTGAACAAGTTTTCTGAATTCCGCAATGGAGAAGGAGAAGTTGAGACCCGGACTAAGGTACTTAATGGTGGGTGAAGTTGGTTGGGTTTGCAACATTTGATGGTGACTGCTGCAATGGTGTGTGGTGGCTAGATTGAAGAGCAGGCGTCGAAAATGGAGAGAGCAGCAAGGGAGAGCATTGTTGCTGCGGTAACAAGGGAAGAAGAAGAAGAGAGCTTACAGGTTGGGTTTAGATTGATCGCCTGGATTCACCATCGTCGTCGGGGAGAGAGAAAGTGAGCAGGGGAGAGGGTTCAACTACTACTACAACAGTAGCAGCGACTAGAAAATACGAGAGAGAAGGAGAAGAGCGAGAGCGATTGCTGATGGGAGAGCCGAGCTCTCCCTCCTTTTAAATAGGAATTCCAACTCCCCTTCATTCCTCTTTTGAAAACAACAGCCTTCCTTCCTTCTCCCCTTTTCTTTTTGGTTCTAAATTTAGAGACAACCGATCGCATAAGCTTCTGACGATCTGGCTGCTATTCCAGTCGCAGCAATTGCTACAACCTTCCTATTCTTTGTTTTTTTATTTCTTTCCCTCACTTTCTTTTGGTGACTTCTTTCTTCCCTTAATTTTTATTGACTTTCCCCCCCTCTTTTTTTCTTTGATTAAGAAAGAATCCACATCGTCTCTTGTCCAATAGAGTTTCTAAAAGTATTATTATATTTTCCTTTTCTTCCAAATCCCTCCCAAACGTTCCTTTTATATCAATTTCACCTCCA
>JAUPMG010067665.1:0-13294 GCA_031762675.1 Pachysandra terminalis
CATTGGATTTTTTCTTTTCTTTTGTTCTTTTAATATAGATAATTCTCTGTTATCTCTCTCGCTCTCTCACTATCACACGCAGTAACACACAGGTTACGACTCTCTCTCTCTCTCTCTCTCTCTCTCTCTCTCTCTCGTTAGTTTTTTTTTTCTTTCAGTAGAGAGACTTCTCTCTCTCACCCTCTCTCTCACAAACATTGTTGAGCCTTTCACGAGCCGAGATTTTTTCTAGCCGAGCCTGAGCCTTGAAAAATTAATGAGCTTGAGCCCAAAAAATTATACCGAGCCTGAGCCTTGTCCAAATTTTACGAGCTTGAGTCGAGCTGGACAAAGCTCGACTAGGCTCATTTATAGCCCTACAGGGTAGAAGTAGGGTTCATCTTGAACACAGAGATTTCCACAAGGGAAGTGGCTTTCCTTCGTGTCTTGCGACTCGACATTTGCCCTCAGTGACAAAGCCATCATAATGAGCATCTTCTGCAAAATGGGTTTCAAGTTCATCAAATAGGCAGGGATCAGCTACCACTCGAACAAATTCTCCATTCCAAATACCCTTAGGATTCGTTTGGATCGTAGGAATCAGGGGTGGGAATTGGAATTGGCAGGTGTGAATTTCAATTCTTGCATTTGGATTGCCAATTCCCATGGGAATTAAAATTCACGTGGGAAAAAAAGACACCCAATTCCCATGATTCATGAGAATTATAATTCACACCCTGGGGTGCTGTTTATTGTAATTCTCATGTAAACTACGTATTTCGTTGGGGTGGTTTAAAAGGGTAACCAGCCCCACCCCATCCCATCCTAATGATTCCGGTTTGGTAACCCATAAATCCAGTTAGGATCGGGTTTGGAACCTGCCCCATTGCCATCCATGGTTCTACGGACCGGCCGGTACCGGTCTATACTGGAACCAGTCCTCAACGGTCTAGTTTCAACCCGCGATACAAACTATTGTATCTCGGGGTTATGGACCGGTCTGGTACAACCGATACTGGTGATACACAAACCGGTAAATGACCTAAAATGCCAATTAACAAATTGGTTTGCGCAACGATGGATTCGAATACTTGCTTTCGAAATCAAAAAAATACCGTTCCAACGAAAGGTTTCCTTTTGGAAGTTGATAGTAAAGAGGAAAATATGTAAGATCAGTCAGGAATGATTAGAAGGTCACCACGAAACTTATGCTTATTTCAGAAAAGGGGATTCGTAAGACAAAGGCTCTGTAAATTCTCAGAGAATGTCAAATGCTCAGAAATCCAATCCCTCTTTCTGATGCATCATTGCCCTTTTATAGCATCAGATTTATTTCTTAACCGTTGCAACGTTTCATTCAATACATTGAAAACGTTTCATTAATGTATAGAAACATTTTGATTTGATTGTTCAAAACGCTTAATCAAAGATCATAACGGTTCAATGAATGTATTCAAAACATTTGGATTGGTAATGAATATGTCATTATAAATTTAATGATACATTGTTCTGTGTTTATTCAAGTCCTTAAATGCTACAAGATATTCCTAGATCTTGATAGGACTTATCTCTCTGGCCCTCCATTCCTGACAGTCTAATATTTATTTCCCCCTATGCTTTAAATGGATAACCTCGAATTCACTTATTTTGAAGAGTAATGGATATGAGGGAATGTTCCCTTTATAATTCATAACATTATGTTTTCATAATGATCATTTCGAATAACTATCTCGAAAGTTGATCTCGAATTATTTATATCATTATCCCGAAAGATGATTTAGAATATGATTTTGGAATAATAATAAATTAGTCATTTCGAGACATCTCGAAAGCTTAACAAAGACTATTTCGAAATACATCATCGAAATAGCATTATGCTGGTAACCTCATATGAGATTTTAGTTGTGATGACAAATTAGCCATCTCGAGGTGGCTAACCTAAATATACTATATTTGTTGGATATTTCGAAGGTTTTCCTTCAAAAATATGGTTTGAAGCCTATCTCAAGTAAAGCTTCAAATATATTATTAATTTCAAAGTGATTCTCCCAAAATGGGCTTTTCGACATATACTATTTTGGAAATTTTCTCTCACCGAGGGTGGGCTTTCGAGGAGACATTCAGAATTTCAATTATACTTTCTTTAGAATTTATATTTACATAACTGACCTTGCCAGACTTCATATTATTATTGGATTAAATCAATTTTCAAATTGGCTTATCATCATTAGCCCCCTGTATTTAGAAAGTGTTGTTTAGCCACGTTGTAAACGCATTATCGACATAAGACAATTTCCTATAAAGCTATAAAAGCTTAAAAAAAATCAATGCATATATTACTTTGGCATAATACTCCAATATTTTGAATTAATCCTCCTAATATAAATGGGCATTCGAACGAATTTTGATCTAAGATCTATCTCATGTAGATCTTTAGAATACTTATGATTTTGAGATTATTTTCACATATATGTGAAATTTTGAACTCAAAGTATAATTTCTAAAGAATACTGATCTGAGAAATTCATCTCAGGTAAATTCTTAAGATATATTGTGTAAGGTCTAACTTATGTAGATCCTTAGGATGGTGTGAAGTCTTTCTCAAGTAGAGCTACAGGATACTTTGACTAAGGTTCATCTTAAATGGATCCTTAGGATACTTGATATAAGGTCTATCTCATGTAAAACCTTAAAGTATTTAATTTGAAATCTATCTCATGTAGAGTTTCAGAATACTTGGTGTTTCGAAGGTTTTCCTTCAAAAATATTGATCTGAAGTCCATCTCAGGTAGATCTTCAAAATACTTGTCTAAGGTCCATCTCAAGTAGGTCATTTGAATGCTTTTATTTCGAGATGATTCTCCCAATGTATATGGGCGCTTGAATATCTGAGGTCTATCTTATGTAGATCCTCAGAATGTTAATCTGAAATCCATCTCATGTAGAGTTTTAGAATACTTGGTCCAAGATCTATCTCAAGTAGATCCTTAGAATGCTTTTATTTCGAGGTGATTCTCCCAATATATGTGGGAACTCGAATGTCGAAGGTCCATCTTATGTAGATCTTCAGTATGTTAATAATTTGAAGACAATTCTATTTTGAATGAATTTTCAAAATATGCTACTTCGAAAATATATTCTCAACAAATTCGAAATGATTCTCCCAACGTTTATGGGCGCTTGAAATATGTGTATATTCTTGTTTCATGATGCCAAGTAGCACATTCTTATTGGATTAAATATCATCATTAGACCCCTGTGCTTATCACGTGTTGATTAGACACGTTGTAAGCACATTTTTAGGGAACAGATTCGCATGCGCATTAAATGCGTTATGAGTGCTTCAGTGAACCGTCATTGTGTTCTTTCGTGTAAAACCAACACTGCATAAATTGTAATGCTAATGTGTTGCTAGGGTATTGCATAGCATATGCAACGCTTGGTAACCTGAGGAACTGTCGTTTGAAATTCTAGGCAGTTTTAATCATTTCAAATTCAAATGTATAAGTAACAAAAATCATTTAAGATCAACTTACCTTGATCCATACTTCTTTCTGTACTTATCCTTTTTTTCTCTTCGCAAGTTCTTTGCTCTCGAATACTTTACTTTATTCTTTCCTTTGCTAGTTCTTTAAAATGGCTCCCAAAGGTCAGTTAACCAAAGGTAAAGGCAAATCTGTCATCAAGCAAAAGAAAACCATTGTAGTTCTTGATCAAAAATTTGTTGAAACACATAATGAACTATTTTGGGATCCTTCGAATGGCTTCGTTTCATCTACCAATATAGACGAAAAGGATTTGGTAACTCCTTATCTGGATTATACTGATATTTCTGAAAATACCAATCGATTTCGATTGATTCCTTACTTTAGAATAGCTAGAGGCCGTTATTCCTTTTCTTCCATATCTTTCAAATCTTATTTCGATCTTCCTACTAGTTGGGGCTCTTGGTGTAGAAATATTCTTGTCAATCCCATATATGAAGTGAAGTTAAAGAGTACTGGTATTTTTAATACTATTTGAGCATTACTTCTGGAAATTTCTTGAGACAATGAAGCTATCAAAGCTCTTATTCTTCGATGGAATCCCCAAACCCACACATTTGTTACTGCATTTGGGGAAATAACTCCTACTTTAGAAGATGTTAGAATTCTCTGTAACTTACCAATTCTCAGTAAAGGTCATCTGGTTATCATTCTTTCTCAGAAGGAGCAAACAATTTCTAATGACCTAATCAATGGTTTGGAGCTTTCCAAGAAGAAAGCAATACTGAAGAAGAGTACTGGTGAAGGCAGTGGATCCAGAGTAACATTGAATGGATGGATCCAATATTTTTGGAGGGAAGAATATTCGAAAAGCAAGTCCAATATTCTTACCACTGTTCTTGGTGAGGTAGGGCAAGCAATATTTATTTCGAGGCTTTCTTTGCTGCCTGGTTATCTCATTTTATTTTGGCAGGATATCCACATGACAAAATTCAAGAGAAGGTTTTCACCCTTGCTATTCGATTGGCCCAAGGAATTAAGGTTTCTTTAGCCCCCTTTTTTATGGGCAATTTATACGAAAGTCTTGATTTGATAGTAGAAGATTAAGCTAGATCAAGAGGAAGTCGAGTAATCGAAATAGTCATCGACTCTGTTTTCCTTCAACTTTCCGTATGGGAGCATTATCCCAATTATGCTCCAGTTTTGATTAATGAATATGCTATTATTCGAGCTGTGGATGGGCCACATCCTCGAGCTTCATTCTGGGTGCTTCATCCTCCAAATTCACAAGTTGCTTTTGTTGATGTGTTATATAAGGAACATGAATTCGAATACAGGCCCTACACTCGAAGGATTATCGGTGCATATCAGCTTGTCTTTGGCTCGAAAGATATTATGTTGAAGGTTGCTGCATTTTCTCTCCTTCACAAAGAGTCTCAGATGTATCTAATTACCATTCATCCTGACCATGTTCTTGGAATGGTAGAAGGAGATGTTGCTAATGCTTTCCATTATCATCCTCATCGAGTTATTAGGAAATTCAGACTAGATCAAACACTCCCAATTCTGACTTTAACAGTTGTTCCACACCCTCGTGATGTTGGTCGAAGATATTCTCTTCAAGAAATCTCTGATTGCGGCTAGATGTTTTCTAAAGCTCTCATGTTTACTCCTTCTAGGAAAGGTGGAGTTTCTAAATCTTGGCTTGAGTTCTGGCAGCATTTACTCTTAGATTTCGATACATTCATCAAAGGTAAAGATGTGCTTACTCGCCAAAACATTTTCAAGAAAGAAACTAGACTGATATCCCTTGGATCAACTTGTGCTCCTTCAAGAGATATTTCGAAGCCTACGCATTATGAATATTATCCAGACTCTTCTATCAGAGTACACGGTCCTTCAACTGTCTTTACTGTTGAAGATGAACAAATGGATGAAGATGAACCATTGGTTCGTCCTCGAGAGAGATTCATTCGAATAAGAACAAGAATATTCTGAGTGGTGATCCAAATTCTAAGACAAAGGTCATGCCTAAGGACAAAGGTGTTTCATCTTCGAAGACACCTTCCCCAAGTAATTTTCGAAATCATTCTTCGAAATTCCATTGCTCATTATATATGTGTAGGTAAAAAGAGGATAATAAAAGAATTACCTAGACTGAAACCTCTTCTCTCAGCAACAAAAATAACAAACTGGTCCAAAACTAGGAATTCATTATCCTTGGTAATTATTCTTTCTCTAATTGTGTGTATATATATATATATATATATATATAAAATTTTATTTTCCTTTTTTTTCAATATCTCTTGTATTTCAATCACTGCAGCAACTTGCACAAGATTTCCAAGAGCTTTCGAAAGAAAAGATAGATGCTGACTTTCCCCCTGACTTCTTAAAACAATGAAAGAAAAACGCTGAAAGAGTTGTTAAAATCATGTGGCAGAAGAGGGGTCTAGATAAAGCTGGATTGACTGATGTCAAATTCATGCTTTTCAATTCTCTATTAAATGAAATTTTAATTTATAGAGCTCAGGATAAAGTAGCTAAAGGAATTCAGGTAGAAGAACAACTACCTGTCCAGCAAGAAAAATCCAATTCAAACTTCCGATTCTGAAGAAAAGAATGAGGAAAGAGAGAGAAAGAGAGAGGGAAGAAGAATTTGAAATAGAAGAAGAAGATTTAAAAGGAGAGGAAGATGAAGAAGAAAGGATAAAGGAAGGAGAAGAAGAAAATGAAGAAGAACAGATTCAGGAGGAACCATTTTTGCCTCCTCATTCAAGTCCTGTTGTGATTCCTTCTTCCCCAGAAAATTCACAACTAATTTCAGATATTTTCCCTTCCATTCAAACTTATGTGTCCTCTCTTCTTTCCACTCCTCTTATAGATGTGGATTCCCTTGAAATCCCAAATACTTCAAATTTTCAAATCTCCTCTGCTAAATCTATTTTGGTTGAAAGCACAATAATTGAGACTCCAAATGCTGAGATTCCGAATGTTGAAACTTCAAGCCTTTTTGTCTCAAGTATTGATGTTTCGACTACTATGTCGAACGTTGAACTCTCAAATGTCAAAATTTTGAATATTGAGATCTCACATGTTGAAGTTTTGAACATTACCTGTTTGGGTATTGATGTTGCTTCGAATATTGAAGTTTCTTGAATTGAAAGTTTGATTGTGGAGGCTTTAAATGTCAAAGCTTTTAATACTTATGTGAATACTTTGAGTGCTACTGCTACTAGGGTTGTAGTCTTTGCTGAGATTCCCCTTTCTTCAGTGATGGAAAATATCCCTTCAGCTTGTAAGTTATCTCTGCTTCAAAAGATCTTCGCGAACTTCAAATTTCGATATCTTCTAATTTTCTGCTCTTCTTTTTTTTTTTTTTACTTGTAGCTATTGTATCAGCAATACCGTCAGTAATCACATGCTCTGGAATATTAGCTCTTCTGGTTCAAAAAGCCATATCCACTGCTTCAATAGCTGTCACTTCTGAGATAACGTCAAGTGCTGAGGCTTCTTCTTCTTCTTTCTCTTCCACAGGGATTAACCTTTGAAAGAGAAAAAGATCTAATCTTTCTTCTGCTCAACTTGTTCTTTATGAGGGAACCTACATGATTTTCTCTCATATGTCGAAATGGATGGATGCTGTCTTTGATGCATATGGAGATATATCAGACAAAGTGTGGGTTCCTTCTTCTTTTATGAGGAGTGAAGGATATCAAGAACTGTGCTCTCTTTTGAACAGAATGTCAAAGAAGAATTTTGCATCTCTTGCTTCAGAGGACCTTGAGAACTGGATACCATCTCTTTCGAGCATTGAGACTCTTTGTTTGAATATTGAATGGTTGAGAAACCATTTCTCTACTCTAGAGAAGTCTCTTTCTTGTTTTCAAGAAAGAGCATAACTCGAAATTCAAAAGAATCAGACTCTTGACCAGCTTACTAATAGTTCTCGAGAATTAGAGGAATAGAAGAAAGAAATTGCACTACTTAAAAGGTCTCTCAAAGAGAAAGAGAAAGCAGGTGAGAGACTAGAACAGTATGTTCAATTATTGAAGTCCGAAATAGAGTGCAGGTCAAAGAGACTTTTAGAAGTTTCAGATATAATTGTATCTTTTCGTATTCTACCAAAAAAAAATGTATTCTCAAGTTTGATGTCAATAAAGAGCTTCTTTTGGCATACTTTACATTTCATTACAATTACTCTCTTTCAAAAATAGTAATGTTTTAGCCATTTTCCATGAACTAATTCTTCTTGTGCAATCTCTTCAAGTAAAACAATTTTGTAATAACCTGAAGGATATGCTTCAATGATTTCGAAAGGTCCATCCCACCTTTGCGCAAACTTTGGCTTGATAGTGTTGCTCCTTTCATAGAAAGAAGCTTGAAACACTAATTCACCAACATGAAATTCTCGAGGAGAAACTTTCTTCTGGTATACCTTTGAGATCACTTGATGATACTGAAGGTTGTTTGCTAACGCTTGTTGCCTTTTCTCACTCAAGTCATTTATCTGTTGCATTCGAATTGCAACCAGATCATGAATATCCCATTCCATCTCAGCGGCTTGAAGTATTCTGGCTGAAGATATTTGTAATTCAACAGGAAAAATTGCTTCCATTCCATACACCAATGAAAATGGAGTTGCTTTAGTAGCTTGATGCTTAGATACTCTGTACACTCACAGCACATCAAATAAATGTTCATGCCATTGAGTAGGATGATCATAAGTTAACTTACTTAACAACCTGATCAAAGTCTTGTTTGTAGCTTCCGCTTGTGCGTTGCCTTGAGGATAATACCGCGTAGACTTGTTGTGGATAATATTATGCCTTGCAAGCATTTCTCGAACTGGACGATTTAAGAATGAGAAACCGTTGTCAGTAATAATTCTTCGAGGCACTCCTCGAGCAATAAGATATTCTTTAATAAATTGAGCCACAACAGCTCCCGTTGCTCTCTAAAAAGCAATTGCTTCCATCCACTTCGTGAAATATTTAGTGGCAACTAAAATCCATGTATGTCATCTTCTGCTATGAGGATTTATTGGACCGATCAAATCTAGCCCCCAAGTATGAAATGGATATGGAATGATAATAGATTGCATACTTCGAAGATGTTTCCTTGTATATGACATCTCGAACACTTTTTATCATGTTCACAGGCATCTTCCTTCATAGAAGGCCTATAATATCCCATATCGCGAAGTTGCTCGTATAATTTTCTTTTTCCTTGATGAGCTCCACATTCTCCTGAATGTACTTCTCAATGTACAATGGCTGCTTCTTGTGGATCAAGACATTTGAGTAAGTTATCATCTGTACTTACTCAAAATAAATTGCATTCTTGAAAGCGAAACGAGTAGCTCTTCTTCAAATTCAATGAGCTTCATATGCTTTGTTAGGTAGAATACCATTCCTTAATAACCGGATGAAGGGTCTTCTCTAGTCTCCTTCCTTTGCAAATATGGGGAATACTTCCATGATATCAGGGGTGATTTGGCAACCAAGACAACTTTTCTGTAATTTCGAAGAGTCAAGAGACATGGTTGGCCAATATACTCCGAATCTTTGCAGTCTTCTAAATAAAGGAATGGAATCTGAATTTCCAGAAGTCTTCTCATGCATATCAGTAAGAATCTGTTGTGCTTCTTCATTTCAAACACATCGACGTAATACTCCATTCGAAGCCTTGAAATACAGAATGTGACCAACTTCAATGAAATTAGCCAATTTTCGAATAGGAATTTCGAAGATTGTCGTTGAATTCTGAAGTTGATGTAATATAGCATGCCTCCAGTCAGTTGAGGGGATATCTTCTTGTTTAATTTCAGGATCCAAAGTTGCTGGCAGGATCTTTCGAATAACTTTAATTTGCTGAGAATCTTCATTCCAACTCAACTTACTTCCCAGATTAGTCAAAATACCTTCTTGGTGATTTTTGGCTCTTGGAATATGCATTAAAATACATTCAGCAAACTTACTCATTAATGCCCGGATTGTTGTTCTGTATGGAACCAACTCCTATTGCTTAGAAACAAAATCCTCATTAATCTGAGAAATGATGACTTTCGAATCTCTAAAGGCTCTTAGTCTTTGCATGCCCATCTGTTTAGCCATAATCAGCCCAATAAGTAGAGCTTCATATTCTACTATATTATTGGAACATACGAAATCCAACCTGAAAGAGCAGTACAAGTGTTGCCCATCATTTGAAGTGAACTCAATTCCAGCTCCTCCTCCATTCCAATTTGATGATCCATCAAATTTCATCTTCCATTCTTGATCTTCTACAGAAGCAACCTCAAATTCAGGTAATTCCTCGTCTTGCACTTTCGAGAAAGCAATAAGCAAATCAGCTACTACTTGAACTTTGATATCTTTAGGTATTTTGCAAGAAATGTCAAATTCTGATAATTGCCACAGCCACTTTGTATATCTTCCAAGTAATACAGGCTGAGATAACAAATATCTAATAGGATTTGAGCGAGTAATCATAATAGTTGGACATGCTAGAAGATAATGTCTTAACTTTCGAGTCACATGATACAAGGCAAGACAGAACTTATCCACCTGAGAATACTTTACTTATGCTCCTTGCAAGAGTCTGCTGATATAGTATGCAGACCTCTCAATTCCTTGATCGTCTTCTTGAGTTAATAATCCTCCAATAGCATCATCCCAAGTAGCCAAATACATTCGAAGTGGCTTTCCCCGAATTGGTGCAACCATAGTGTGAGGATGTTTCAAAAAAGTCTTGAAATTCTCAAAGGCTTGCTGACATTCCATAGTCCATATGAATTACGCTCATTTTCAAAGTAACACTAAGAAAGGAAATATATATGCTGAGATGTAACGACCTGAAAAATTTAGAAAGGGTATTTTGGTCATTTAACAGTTAAACAAGGTTGAACCAGTGAGATTAACCCATAGAAGAGTAGAACATGGTGTGAGAGAACCCCAGACTTATAATTAGGTTGCGATGCCTTGGGAGTTGGGTTAAATCACCAATTAAGTGAAAACCCAGATTGAATAAACCAAACTGAGCCTTAACTTACCTTGAACCTATAAATAGAACCCTTTGTTCCATAACCCTTTTGTTTTGAGAGAGAGAGAGAGAGAGAGAGAGAGAGAGAGAGAGAGAGAGAGAGAGAGAGAGGGGGTGAAACCCTAGAGCTTGGAGGAGGATGGTGCATCATCAAAGCAAGGGAGCAAGCTTGGAGCATCAACAATCGGAGAGGAATGCGACAACGGAAGATCGAGAACGAGGAGCCGCGATATCAAGAATACAAGGCGAGTACACTTCCAATTTCTTGGGTATTTGGGCAAAAACCCAAATACCGGTTGAAAGTATAACTTCCTAGCATTTATTGTTGTATGATTGACTGCATTTCATGTTAAATCAAGCATCATGAGTAATATTAACATGGAAATCTGAGATTGGACTAAAACTTTATCCTAGGGTTTATAATCTTAACCCAAATGATAAAATGTGTTGATTAAATCATATATAAATAGTTTAGAATGCTCAATAAATGTTTATGCATGTTAGTAGAGTGTTTTGGACCCACTTGAAGTATAGGATTGACCTAGAGTCACATTGGGAGAGATTTGGAGAAGTTAGGAAAAACCCAGAATCTCGTTCGTTGGCGAGTGGTCGGTCCACTAACCAACCCACCGACAAGAACATACCCTGTGTGTTTGGAGGCCGTCAGCGGGTCTCGGTCCACCGATGAACCCACCAACGGGGACCAGCCCATGTAGCTTTGTGGCCGTCGGTGGATCCCATCGGTCCACTGAAGAATCCACCGAGGAGACCGTTGGCAGGTGATCGGTCCACCGACCAACCCACCGACAAAGACCATCTTGTGGCCATTGATGGATCCCATCGGTCCACCGACGAGTACTTCGGCGGGTGGTTGGTCCATAGATGTATCCACCGACCTCTGGACTTAATTGACCTTTTTGTGGGCGGTCGGTCCACCGACCAACTCTTCGGTCCACCAATGACCCACCGACGGGGTGTGTTTGAGGGATTTTCGAGGGGAACTTTGGGGGACTAATGTGGATCACTTCCACTAATGGGCCCATCAAAGGGTGATGTGTCTTGTGAGTGTTTGGGAGACCGGGCTGGACCAGTCTACCAACTTGGTTGCTGACCAGACCTACTATGAGATTTAGACCATGTGCCTCGTAAGAGGAGACCTGAGGATGTGTAGCATAATTGTTTAGAGTTGGGTGTGTGTGGCTACAACCTGAATGCCACCACTATGCTCATAGGACCACCTAATAGAGTGGCGGAAGTATCTTTGGACTAAGGTTGATACTGAACCCTGGTGACTGGATGGACTCACTGAGACTAGTGTAAGAACTGTTAGTGCGGTTTAAGGTTAGTAGAAACCTACTTCGACTTGCTGAATAGAATGAGAGACTTTTTGCATGTAAGTACCCTAGTAATGCTTATAGTATTGTTGATCAGGTGGGCTAATTTAACCCCACTTTACACGGGGCGCTCGATTACGAGCGCGTGTATACGTTTTGGGTATAGCCGCATACACTGAATCATTCCAAAAATCTGTAACTGCTATAAAGTCGTCCCTTTCACGTGCCAGCTGTCCGCAGCTGCATACGGTGATTAAACCGTTTGGTGAAAAAGTAAGATCTGAAGCGGCAAAGAGATATCTGACCGTTCTTATCACCAAAAAAGGCAATAGCTTCTCAAGGAAGCTACCCTTTTGAATTTCAGCTTGTGGGGGGACGCCACGTGTCCCAAACCCAACAAACACGTTCCTTTTTTCTTTCTGAAATATCGAAGGACTAAGGACTTATGTTCCCACGACATACTGCCTTCTGGTCACTCGAGGGAAGGAGAATCTTACTCTTCCCTCGATGGACCTTATTTTACTCGAAGGACGTACTTAGGGACATGCTACCCCTAATGGACTCCTCAAATAGTTATGATCTCAATGAATCTTTGAAGTCACATCTATCTGCTCTCTAGAACAGACTTCGAGTGATTTTATTCCATACCTTTACGTTTGAAAGGTATTTTTATGCAAGGAAAGATCCTCGAGAGAACTTCCTGTACCTACTAACTCAGGAGTCATTCTTGGATCACATCCATAGATTTAGAAGGCCCATATTTTATGATTTGTCTTGAATAAATCATCAGGCAGGTATATTCCTTCTGAGGGACAACCTCAACGGACAAACCCGAGGGACAACCTCGACGGACATATTCGTCTGACAAACTTGACAGACAAATCCGACGGACAACCTCGAAGGAAAAATCTGAGGGACAACCTCGACGGACAAATCCAAGGGACAACCTCGACCAACATATTCGAGGGAAAAACTCGACAGACAAATCCGAGGGAAAATCTTGACGGACGAATCTAAGGGACAACCTCGACGGGCATATTCGAGGGACAAACTCGACAGACAAATCCGAGGGACAACCTCGACGGAAAAAACCGAAGGACAACTTCGATGGTCAATTCCGAAGGAAGTCTTTTCCAGGCTAACCACCTCCAGATGATCAATTCAAATGAGGTGTTTTCCTTCCAGCTTAAGATGGATTCGAAAGAGGAATATTCCTTCCTCCTGAGACGAATTCCAGGTTAACCACCTCAAGAGGGTCAACTCGTCAGGGCTTGTCACCCACAAAAGACTACAAGTTCCGTCCTCCCTCGGAGGACGCAAATTTGGGTTTACCCCCTCGAATGCTGTCTTTTATGCAGCCAACTTACCAATTGGGGCTCGAAGTCACTTTCATTCATTATCATGAACTGACTTCGAGCCATATCTTGGGACTTTCACTTCCAGAAAGCAAAT
>JAUPMG010067687.1:0-10192 GCA_031762675.1 Pachysandra terminalis
TTAGAAATAGGTTATGAGGTTGTGTTTTAATGATTTTTGATTTGGGTTTCTGGTTTGGGAGAGGTATGGAGAAGAAGAAAGGAGGTCGCTGTTTTTTTTTTTTTTTAGAGAGTATCGATCGATACTCTCTAAATATCGAGAGTATCGAGCGATATTCATGCGTATCACGCGATACGCTCGATAAGTTGAGCGTATAGCGCGATACACATCTTTTTTTGACTGTCTCGTTTCGTACGAGACAGTATCGTATCGACGAGGTCGATACGCGATACGTATCGACGAGGTCGTTATGCGATACATATCGCGTGATACGGCACGATATTTTGAACCATGCGTATCAGTCATATTGTCTGACATTCCTGAATCGCTGATCCAGGAAGGAGACAAGGATGCAGTGACATGGTGAACAGATGCATAAGTACCTGAGTGTGTAAAAGTGAAGGTGGAGCTTGCAACATAAGATGCTGAAGCTTTTAGTTGTGACACTAATCGCCTGATTTTCTCCAATTCATACAAAGGATCAGGTACAGCTTCCTTAAGAGGAAGAAACTTCTGGAGAAGCGTCTGGACCAACACCAAGAGTAGTTAATGAATCAACACTTGAGACACTAGGTTCTGATGATGGCTTCCCTCGAATGAATCTGGGTGGCTGTCCAACTAAATCCCAACATGTTTCTCAAGTATGTCTTCATTTCCACAACGATCGCACCTCAATTTATCTTTATCTTTAGATGGCGGATTGTTCTTCGTAACTTTCTTCGCTGTATGCTGCCCGCTTCTCTGTTTACTAACTGCTATAGCTAGAGGATCATTCACCATATGCTGCTACCCCGAGACATTCTTGTGACTCCTCACTTTGAATGTAGGAATAAACTTGATTGAGAGAAAGGATTTCACCTCTATTGAGGTTTTCAGTCCTGGACAACTCATAATTTTGGATTTAATCCTGCTAAGAACTGAAAGATAGAGTGATTTTAAATATGCTTGTTCAATTGTGCTCCACATCACGAGGACTTTCCTAGTCAAATGCTTGTTGGTGAATGGTGATCCAACTCCTACCGCATACTCCCTATGAAGCAAAGTACTCAGCTAGGGATTTCTCCCTTGTCTTAAATGGAGTCTAATGCTGTAGTTGATATACTTTGGCAATATTTCTCTGCAGTAAGTTTGAGCAGCAGATTCCCAGACCTGTTTGGCTGTTCTAAGAAAAAGATAACCTCAGCTGATTTTGGGTTGCACAGAATTTAACAGCTAGGACATAAAAATGGAATTTCCATCCTTCCAGAGACGAAACAAAGGATTCAATGGGTTTGGCTCTGTTTTTTTTTTTTTTTTTCATTCAAGTATCCCATTTTAACTTTACTGTCTTAATTTATAGAATTGCATTGTCACTTTATCATCAGTGGCCTCATAACAGAAACACCTGAAATATTTGATGTATCTGTACTATGATTATTTACGAACATCTTTTTTTTGATCAAATGCACAAACGAAGATGCTTTGGGATGTTTAGTTGGGGTTTGGAGGCGATTATTCCTTTGTGTTTTGGGATGCTTTGGGGGAGTTACAGTTTGACTCACTGTATCATATGTTTCCTCTATTCTCTATGTTTGTATTTCTTATCGTTTTTCTTGATGTGTTTTGATAGGGTACTTATCATGACTAATAACCTACCCTTTTGTATCTCTCCACATTTTTAATAAAATCCTTTTATTGTTCATCAAAAAAAAAAAAAAAAGAGGGCCAGACAAGTAGGGTGAATATATCATTTTCAGAGAGAGAGAGGCCAAAAATATCGATTCATAAAGAAAAACATCAAGAGATACTCAATCAGCTCAATACATCACTCCATTGGCTGATATATCACTCAACCAGCTTTGATCAACACAAGCAACAATTTTGGGTATCGGTCACAAAGTATTGTTCACGAGGTACTGGTTATGGAGTTTGATTGGATCTGTTCACAAACGGAAAGAAAAAAATATTGTAAGAAGCTTTATACCTAGTTGCAAACCCGATTAGAGTTTGCTAGGAGCAAGAAGGAAAAAGAAAGAAAGAAAGAAAGAAGAGAAAGAAAAGAGGAGAAGAGGGAATTGTGTGTGTTCTTCCACGACCCCATGAGCTTCTTTTATTTAATGAGTAAAAAGGGGTTTGGCAATAATTTCCTCACATAAGAGAAGGAATTAAAAATGAGCAAATAAACAGCTACTAATAGTATGGGGTAATTTTTGTTCTACCTCTGCATATTGTTCTAGTTTATTCTGTTTTTTCTTTCTTGTAAAGTAGGGGTGACAAAATCTGACCCTACTTGTCAACCCATCCGTACCGCTTGATATCTAGGCAGGTTATGGGTCATGTTTTTTTTTTTTTTTTTGATCAATAACGATTTTATGGGTCATGTTCAAACCATTGGGTGGGTTAGGTTGAGGTTTCTCAAATCATCAATAAACAGATCGGGTTCAGGTTTTAACCTGATTATATTGAATTATATAATCTAATTTATTTATATATGCATATTACATATACACACACACACACACACACACACATATATATATATATATATAAATAGTTAATGTAATGTGATTTATGTATAATATATTCAATAATTGTTTACTACCTAATATAATATTTACAAATATATGATTTCTTTTTTTGCAACATAAAAAAGGATTTAAATGGATTAGATGGGAGAATTAGAATTTGTGTTCGTTTAAATGGGTTAGGTTCGGGTTGGCAATCTTCAACCCATTAAATGAATCGGTGGGTTTGGGTTGGGTCGAGAACCATTAGTTTAGATGCTCAACTGAACCCGAACCAACCCATTGCCACCTCTAATGTAAAGCCTTCCATCTTCCTTGATCAATAGAATCTTTTGTTATTCATCAAAAAAAAAAAAAATCACTCTATGTTTTAGTGGAAGTATCAGTTAATATTCAAGCAAGAAATAGACAAAGATATGTAAGGTGGAAACAATAATACATTGATACTTCAGAAATCAATCTACACTCTTCAGTAGTGAAACAAGTAAAGTGTTTCTGCCTTGTTACTAATGCTTTTATTTAAACTACCTTGTTCAGTAAATAGAGTAGCAGGAACAGCAAGTCACCATTTAGTTTGGGTTGTGGTCAGCTGGTACCATGTTTTTGAGGTAACACTTTGCTCTTCTTATAATTAATATTTTCAGACATCTGTTTTATTCAATCCAAAGGACTCTATCTGCTGACCCCAGTGAAACAAGTGTCTATATTACTCAATCCAAAGGACTTTATCTGCTGACGGCAGTGAAACAAGTGTAAGGCATTGCAAGCTGCTATAGGTGTGATTATACTTGGATAGGTGGTAATGATTAGTTGGAGAAGTGGAAGGAAATGTCCACATAAGGGGAAAGGGAAAATCAGGTTTTGTTTGTGGAGGTCCGAACCTCGCACATTCAACTTGTTCTGATGCACAAACAACTACAGTTTGACTTATAAGCCATGTCTGTCAACAATTCTGTATGTAATCTTGCAGTAATAAATGGAGATAACTCCTTTTTGTTCCACAGGGGGGAAGTCTAGTTCCGTAAGGCATAAACTCTGCATCCTATATTTGTGTCAATAATAAAATTATCAAGTACTCTAACCAAATTATGGTGTTTTCGTGGTCGACTTTTGCTGGAAATATTGCTTATTCTAAAAACAATGTTTGGGCTGGTTCCCATGCAACTCTTTTCTTCTATCCTTGCAAGTTCTCTTTGTTTTTGCTTTAGTCTTTCATCCATTGCCTTTGCTGATATTTATTAGATTTATTTTATTAAGGAAAAACTCTAGAATTGTAAAAGTTTCTTGGAATTGTCTTAACGTAACTCAATTAGGATTTGGTAACTTGACTGGACTTGTGCTTTCTAATCAGTTTAGTTTAAAAAAAAATATTATATTCCTTTATGCAGATAAATTCTCCGTTAGGCAGTACCTATTTCCTTATATCTGATCCAGACGTGTCTGGATCTCCTCCTCAACACGTGCCTCCTCAAGTTGATGTTAAACAGACTTCTTCAAGTTCATCAAGTCAACATGATCAATTGGCTTCTGAGAAAATTCATAGCTCGGGAGATGAAGATAGAGTTAGATATACAGCTGGAATGTTTACCTTTTCTGATGCTGTGGAAAATTCATACATTCCTTCGTTAGGATTACCTATTTTGAGTACAGGTATTAGTTTGTTTACTTTTCAATTTCTCTATCTTCGTTTCTAAAATGTGGTTAGTAACAGTTCAATTTACTATATATAGTCATTAGCTTGTTAATAGTTCTTCTAACTTGTTATTGTTACTTGATATTTCTCTTAGCACATTGTTTGGCTGGAGCTCTGCATTTTCATCTTCCAATTTCATTGATATTTAATTTTTAGGATTTTTGAAGGATTGTCTGATGATGATTTGGGGGAATCAGCGTATGAAATACTGCTGACAACAATGATGGTTTCTGGGTAATCTCTTTTTCTGTGTGTGTGTGTGTGTGTGTGTGTTTTCATATACACGCTTACAAACATAAGCACACATGTACGTGTAGCTATATGTATATGTATATATGCATGTGTATGTATGTATGTATGTGTATATATATGTATGTATATACACGGGCTTTAAGAGTGTAACTCCAGTGATTTGATGAACTTTCCATCCCTCATCTTCTTTCTCTATGTTTGTGTCTGAACCCTAGGGTTGAAGTACATCTATCTGAGGATAGAAAGAAGGAAAAGAAGTCTAGATTACTATCGGGGTTGAGGAGTAGAAGGGATAAAGCAAATTCACAATGTCAGTCAACAGAAAGCCATTTGGAGTTGCTTGACATGATTCGTGTTCAAATGCAGGCAAGCCATAACGCTCTTTTTCTTTTTCTGATGCTATTTCTTATTCATTTGCTGTGAAACATCTTGAATGGAAAAAAGTTTCTAACTTGAACTTAAGAAACAATTAGATTAAGCTTTATGCATTCCTCGTTCTAGCCAACAATGATAGGAAAGATGTAAGGTCACTCGAGAGAGCAGCTTTCCAAGATTTAAAAGATACCCTTTTTTCCAATTGATCAACTTCCTTTTGAACCTTTCCTAACCGGGTCTCAAACCACTTTGGAACAAAAGCCAGCTCTGGTGAATGTTTTGATCCTTAGAAGGGGAATCCTCTTCCCCTGTATTTCTTATTTGAAAAGAAAGTTGTATTGCAATTGTAATGTTGTGCATCATATTGGTGAATGTAGGCTGATGCATATAATCTGGCTTACCATACTTCACCCAACAGTAAGGTTCAATATGATTAGTACCACAACAATGATCGCACTTCCTGTCAACACGTCTACTTGTACGACCACCGCCATGGGAACCACCCCAAAAGCCACGGCCACCATGAGCACTGCCACAAGATCCAGAGCCATGACTCCCATTGCTAGAGACTAAAGCAGACGCCTCTAAAGTGGTGACAGTGAAACCAGTTACATTGGAGCTCTGTCCCAAAGTTGAGCGCAACAATCGAGAATAAGCATTAACAGTGGTAGGTAAGGTCTCACTAGCAAGGATCTGATCTTTAAAACAACGTAGATCAGAATTTAAACTAGATAGCAAGTAAGCAATCATAAATTCTTCCCAATGACGTTTATGTTGCTCCAAATTACTAGTAAAGAGCCGATGCTGGAGTAGTTGATCCCACAAATTCTTAAGTGTGCTGTAAAACTCAGACAATGGTTTTCCAGACTGCTTAGTGGTGAAAATCTTCTCATATAGCTCATAAACATGAGAAACATTGCTCTGATTCGAGAAAGATTCTGCAACGGAGTCCCAAATCTTTGTAGAAGAGTTACAAAATTCAACCGTAGCAGCAATATGAGGTTCCATACTATGCCAACGCCGTCCCATAACAACAGAATCCTCACACATCCGTGACTAGGGGAGGGACCTCTCCCCATGTTGCTCCGCTTCGCTCCACGGCATGGGGCCCCTCCCCCTTGGATCTAGGGACTAGTGAATATGAGTCACTCACTATCTCTAACATAAGGTAATTTGGTTCAATCATTATTGGTACTCCTATATTTCAGAAAGGAGACTCAAGAACATTAGAGACCCTTGTATTGACCAAGTTACTTCTGTACTCCTGCTGGTAGACATATTACCAGACTTGAAAGTAAGTGCTCACGGCACAAGGAAAACATGATACTCCTTTCAAAAAACAGATACCTTAGTTATAATCGTGGTGCTGGTACACACCCAAAACAATCTACAAACAAATGGCTACAGTACTCGAGATCGACACAGGTCAAAAAACTGCAAGAAAACCCTAAAAGCTTCGGGTTGTGATTGTGTAACTGAAAAAAAAAAATGCAACCAGCACCTTTGACCTGAACAATTACCAACAAAAGGGTTCTGCTGTATGCTTCATAAGAAAATGTCTTGAATAGAGCCAAACCCACATACACAAATCTGACCCCAACTGTCACATCCCAATTGATAGATAATAAGATTGTATTTGATGGTTTCTTATTCATTGGGGATCAAAATATCTCAATCTTTAAGCAACCACCAAAATATCCTAGAAATACACTATAATTTGATTTTTACCAAAGGAAGTTGGATTTGAATAATAAAGTTCTTATCCGATCTTTCAGAAGAAGCAATCAATGGTGCAAGTCCTTACATGATGTCAGAGGCAGTCTCCTCTTTTTCTTGCGTGATGATGTCCATAAAAAAGTGTTCTGCTCTGAGACTAAGTTGGGTTTGTAGATCTGATGTATTAGGGTTTGTACAAGAAAAGGAATAGGAAGGGAAGAAGAAAGAGAGGAGGAGGAGAAAAGAAGAGTAAGAGAAGAAAGGGTTAACGTGTCATCGTGATCTCGTCCCATTTGAATGCTTTTGTTACATCCTGGATGCATTGTATGCAGGAGGACATAAAGTACCCTTATAACAGGAAAGAAACTATTTTTAACTCCTTATACTACTTATAGCGTGCATTACAATAAGATCCTTCATTTCCTCTTGTCCTCGTGATCTCTGGGTATGTAATTTTCTGAAGTAATTTGCAACGGTAAATGTAGTTGTGGATTTAGTTTTGCACATGGTTGATCAGCCTTCGAGAAGAGTCTCAATATCTACCTTCTTTTTTTATTTAATTTTATTCTATTTGCTTGGCTATGCCTGTAAGAAAATGCTTTCCAGATTCTATTGCTGTGAATTGAGTTGTCTCCTTAACCAGATTTCAGAAGCAATGGATGCATTCATTAGGCAAAGGTTGATGCAGTTTGCTTCAAGGGAAACATGTGGACAGATTGATCTCCCTCAAATCTCATTGGGGCTCTTAACTAGCATTTCCAAGTCTGATTTTATTAACGAAAAGGCTTATATGAAATGGAAAAGGAGACAGGTAATAATATTTATATCTGGTGAACACAAGTGATAATCAACCTTGTGTTATGTTTTGCTAGCGAATCTTGTAAGGCTTCTGACCTACCATTCCCTGCAATTACTTCCTCGCAGGCAAATATTTTAGAAGAACTTCTTTACTGTTCTGCTAATCGTATCACAGATGAACATATGGGCATTAGAAGTCTTCTTGCAAAGATTAGAAATGCTGAGGTATGTGCCTTGTTTAGCTGGTACATGTGGGTGGTGGTGGTGTCAGTATGAACATCCATCCATGTGGATTTGACCGGATTTTTGTCTTCATAGGCATTGCAATATACTATAACTAAGGTTATAAATATTGTTATAATGGAAATATTACGTATCCAAAATAGGGAGATTGAGTTATATTCTAATTTTTTGAATGAATGAGGTGTTCATGTTCATAAGATGAGTGTAGATAAAGCTGTGGAAGAGAAGGAATTATTCGTTAAGGAATTAACACATCCAAGAGTGTCTAGGAGTAGCCCAATAGGAGTTAAGACAAAGTAGGTTAAGTTGGTTTGCCATGTAAAGTGGAGACCTAGGAAGATGCTTGTGAGAAGATGTGAGATGGTGTATTGAAGGATCTAAAAGGGCTATAGGAAGACCAAAAGAATCTTGTGTAGTGTCTGTTAGAAATGATTTTTATATACTCAATCTAACTAAAGATGTAGTTTTTAATAGTTTGGGATGACTAAACAAGATTGCATTGTTGACCTCAACTAGTTGGGATAAAGCACTTTGTTGATGTTGATACTTCCATCTTCTCCTATCTAATGGGTGTACCTTTCTTAACTGAATCTCGTACACTAAGATCTGGTGACAGATGGATCTAACACTTCGACACATACCCACATCTAAGAAGCCCTTCGGCTTCTCAGCTCCCCTCAAGGTATTGTCCTAACATTGTCTCCCTTGCCATTGCCATATCCTTTGAGTGGCACACCATATTGCTAGCTGATGTCAGGTTTACCTTTTTATTTTTGACATTTATTCTTAGTATCTATTTGACAATTTCTAGGAAAAAGCAATAATCGTACACAACTATACGAGTACAAATACTAAATAGAGTAACTTGTATAATTCTATTAGTTTATAACGAAATACTAAATTACATAAACTTTAAAGTACAACTATTTCTTTTCCATCTATCTGCCTAGTATTTTAATTTATATGGCTTAAAGTGATTACCAATAACTTGTATATTAATCAAATATATTCTACTTTTTAGGAAAATAATCGTTTATAGTTAATAAAATATTATAGTTTCCAACTTCCACCATTACATAAGAAATTATCTTATAATCACATACTACTTATTACTTTACATCTTAGTTTTACACTTTTTTTTTACATTAATTCCATTATATTCTTAAGTTTAACAAACTTGGGTAATTATTTCACAAAATACTAATCATTATAATTTAATTTTATGCTAGAAAGGTTCAATGCCTTTTCAAGTGTATGTCCCTCTCATTTTATTTTTAGAAAAATAAATTTATTTTACTTATTTTCTAGATAAAATAATTAAAAGGGAGATTAGATATTTCTTTTAGAACATAGGAAAGATGCCTGTTGCAGCTAAATATTTATTGTCACCTTAGGCCATTAAGGAGGCAACATTTGCGGCTCCTTTGAATTATTTTGGAATTTTTTAAGAGAGGAATAATAAAGATAAAAAAGCTGGGTAGGCTGGTGTGATACACCAAAGTTAGAACCCTAGTGTGAGAGTGATTTCATGTGGTAGATGATATAGCGTACCCCATTTGTTCACATATTACATACTACTTTTTAGCCCCAAACGCAATTGCCACATGGAAAGAAGCACCCATATGACTTTCTTGCGGAGAACCAAAAAATCTTGAAAATTCCTACTGACATCTGTAATAAAATCCGATGCACGTATTATAGATGGGCCTTTTTTATGTTGAAATTTTGTTCATGTGTCTTACCTAGATAAGTTCCATGTCAGGTAGATGGTCTGGATTGGCCATATCATCACTCAACATAGCAAAAAACCCATGTTTCACTAGGTAACTAAACCTGGTGAGATAGACCAAAAATCCTTTTGCCTAAAATTTGTAGAGATGCGAAGATAAAATGAAGAGAGGGTGAGAATGTGTGTTGATCTAGTTGCCTGAGGCCAGAGCGAAAGCTTCTTTGAAATCAGACAATATCTTCTTCAAGGTTCTTGTTAAATAACTGAAAACATATTAATAGGTTAGTGGGGGATTGGTGGTAAAATAAAAATATTATCTTGAAGTAACTGTTTATAGGATAAGTCATTGTTGTTGCCATCTACATTTATTTGGTTCGTGCAAGTATAGGATTGCAAGATTGTTGTAGGTGTCAGTTCTATTACTGATGATATTGCTGTTTATATGATACCTGCATTAAAGGTCACTGTTTTGTGATACGCAGAGATTGTTATAACAAGGTTTCTGAAAGATGGATGTGAATATTTGGTTCTTTGATCAGCTTTTTTCTCAGGGAACATCTTAAGTAAAATAAAATTCATCTTAAGTGGCCGAAAAATGCAAGGTTATCATGTCAAGCTCTAGGTTAATTTATCTGGGTTATTGGCCACATCTCAGCATCATGCTGAGCATTCACGTCAAATTTATCTCAAAACCGTCGTTGAATGGCTATTGTTTATAGTGTTTATTAATTTCACAAGTGAGTTGATGCAGCTTTGCGAATGACCGTGGTGCTTAACTTTTAATTATTAGTGTGTGCGTGCGTGTGTGTGTGTGGGAGGGGGGGGGGGGGGGGGGGGGTGCGG